>JAWLRI010000087.1:1377995-1391061 GCA_034781795.1 Crypturellus tataupa
TGCGGGCGCTGCGGGGCACGGAGCTGCGCGACATCGGCGGCAACGGGTGCGCGGGGGCCGGCGTGCGGCGGCCCCGTGCGAGGGGCGTCACGTTTTGGGGACACGTGGGGACGTCCGAGGGTCTTGGCCGCCCGCAGGTGGCTGCGGCAGCACGAGGCGGTGGAGAGGCTCAACATGCACGCCATCCTGAGCGCCGCGGCCGGCCGCGAGCAGCCCCTCACCGAGCTGCTCCTCAGCTACGGCAAGGTGAGCGCGCGCTCGGCGGCACTACCTCGTGTGCGGCTTTTGCCACGTGCAATAAAGTGCCCTCTGTGCCTCTCTGGGTTCTGTCGTGCTGCCCGAATTCTGCCCTTCTCATGGGGTTCGATGGCCCATGACCTAGCTGCCCTGGTGCCTCAAGCTGCACATTGTGCCCAGGGGCTCCAGGATGCCCCTTTCCTGCAAGCCTGGAAGCAGTTTCCGCCACCCACCGTGAAAACCTGCCACTTTGAGCTCTACAGCTGGCTACGGATGCGCAGTGCAGAGTCTGTGTGCCCGCAGGCTGCCACTCACCCCTGTTCCACGCCATTTCCCAGCCCAGCTGCTGCCTTGGTCGTCCTTGGTAGATGCCGGGTGCTGTGGCAAGTACCCAGTGCTGTGGCGGCCATGGGGCATCATCCTGGCCATGCCCCCAGCCCTGCTCTCAAATGCTTCCATCCTCCCCACCATGCCTCGCCTCTCCAGATTCCTGTCCTCATCGGGGAGCTCATCACTGTGGAGCTGTGGAAGCACAAGGTCTTCCCGGTGCTGTGCCGGCTGGAGGACTTCAAGCCCGTGAGCACCTTCCCCATCTATGTGGTGGTGAGTAGGGGAGGCCGTGGGTGCTCCAGAGCCAAGAAAAACCCTTTAGCCACTGTGACTTGATACTTGTTGGGCTGCGAAGTTGTTGCGGGCAGTGAGACAGCAGGAAGCACCTACTTTCCCATTCCTGGCATAGTAGTGGTCTTGGGAATGTGGCTGCTAGATGCAGGGATGCAGCCCGTGCGCTAAGACAATCTGCCCAAACCTGGGAAACATTTCCCTGCTCTCAGTCTGGTGTAATGTCCTCCTAGTGGGAGAGGTGGCATCTCTGCTCTTGTCTGTGGCGTTGCCTTGTGGCAGTTATCCCATGCTTCCCAGCCTCAGGAGATGCCACTCACCCTGCCCAAAGCACAGAGCGCTGCCCCGTCTCGGCGTTCGCCCCTAACTGCTTAACTATATAAGTAGCTTCTTAAAAGAACCCTGCTCGCAGTCCCGCTGCTGGGGCCTGATCCACACCATGACCTCGCTCCTGCCGTTTTGTTCCCGCAGCTGCACCACGAAGCTTCCATCATTAATCTCCTGGAGACGATGTTTTTTTACAAGGTAAGCGGCATGTTCGGCTTTCTGTAGCCCGGAGCACCTGGGGACAGAAGGTCTCACCCAAGGCCGCAGATGACTGTGGGTGTCACCATGTCACCCCTAGACTTTCACTTGGGGACCATGCCACGTGGGTGGGCACCGGGTCCCACAGTGTTGTTGCTTGGCCACTGTAAAAAGGCAAAGATGTGGGAGGAGAAGGGAGCTTTAGAGACACCCTTCCCCTGGCTGCGCAGGAGGTGTGCGAGGCGGCCGAAGACGGCATCCTGGACCTCATCGACTACTGCCATCGGAAGCTGACCCTGCTCGTGGCTCGCGGTGCCGGTGGGCAGCCGGGGACGCAGAGCCGGCCAGGGGCTCTGGCCAGCCCCTCGTCCATGCAGGTGAGAGGGGGATGCTGCAGCCCATGGAGCAGAGCTGCTCTCGTGCAGGGTTTCGGGGCTGCTCTTGCACACGTCTTTCTAGTGCGGGAGCATTCTGCATCTGGGATTTTGCTTTTCCACGCCCCAAGTTTCTTCCCTAAACTGTGTCGCAAAGACTGTCCGAAAGAGCGGATTCAAAGTGACAGTCCGCAGGCTCAGCCAGATCCCTTGGCTTGCTGCCCAGGCATGTGCTTCCCTTCCAGAAAAGGGAAGGAAGCGGAGGGCTTCTGAGCACAATAGGGATGTTTTCCAGGAAATGTGTTCCCAGATGGGGGGTCTCTGTTAGGGCTTTGACTTACTAAAGGAAGGAGGAGCTTTCTTTGCTTGTGTGTTTCTGAAAAGCGCTTGTCTCCGAGGAACCTGGTTTCCTCTCATTCACCCCAGCCCCTGCTGACTCTTTGTGCAAAAGCCCTGTGCTAAACAAGCGCCTGTGGCCTCTCCCTTGTGCTGGAGCCTGTTCTTTATGGCCCTGTGCTGTGGCAGCCCTTGGGAGCTGAAAGAGGCCTGGGATCCCGAGCGAGCGCTTGCTTCCCTGCAGGAGCTGCAGGAGCAGGCCGAGACGATGGAGTTTGAGATTTCCCTGAAGGCCCTGTCCGTGCTGCGCTTCATCACCGACCAGGCAGCCAGGTGGGTTTCCAGGAGCCCCAGAGCACACACGCCAGCTCGAGGTCCCCATGGGGACGCAGCCCTGCACTTCATTCAGCAGCGGCGACGGTGGCGCTGCGCCCCAGGAGGCAAATGCAGCGCTCCTCCCTGCTCTGTGGTGCTGTGGGAACCCAGGGCTGGTCTGTTACCGTGTTTTTCCTGCCTCTCTCCGGAGGCAGATGGTGACAACGCGCCCAGGTGCCTCAGGGAGCGTTTGTGTCTGCTGTGGCGTTTGTGTGGGCGCTGCGTCACCCTCCCCTTTCACCTCCAGCCTGCCCCTAAGCGCGCTGACTCGACTGCTGAGCACCCACAACGTGCCCTGCCTCCTGGTCGAGCTGCTGGAGCACTGCCCCTGGAGCTGCCGCGAAGCAGGTAGTGATGGTGTCCCGGGGCCGCTCACTCTCCTTCCTCCTTTCCAGTGTGCTGCCCTTGCTCCCTTCTAGTGCTCCCTGCCTGGAGCATGTTGGCAGCTGCAACACAGCTGGGCTGAGGGGTCTAGCAACAATCCCAAAAGCTGATCCCTGTCTTGTCTCATCCAAACAAGAGCCTTGTCTCACCCAAATGGATCATGGCTGGAGCAGAAGTCCAGCACGTCCACTAGCCTCCTCTGCTCCTCCAAGGAATCGCATCCTGCACACAAAAAGGCCAGGGCTGTTTAAAAACACCAAACACCAGTTTATCACCTCCCTCTCCCTGGAAGGAGCCAGCTAAACTTGACTTCCAGGGAGATGCAACCATCTCAAGCGCCAACATACACATGTGGGTGACTGGGGGCAGAGCAAGGCTACCTGCCTGCACTGGTGCTCGGTGACTCGTGGCTGAGCGTGACTGTGGGGGCAGTACCTACACAGGCAGTCGTAGCCCTCTGCCCCTTTCTGCAACGTGACAAGTTTGGAGCCCAGGTTCCAAACCTGGAGCCTGGTTTGGAGCTGGGCTCTGCCAGACAGCAAACCACTGCCCTGAGGCTGCTGTTGCTGAGCTTCACTCCTGCCCAGCACCTCTGCTCGGGTTGTACATTCCCAGGGGCGACGCCTGCGCTGTCAGCGCTGCCTCCTGCACCTCTGCGGGCAGGCCTGTCCCCAGGCGGTTCCTGTCCCTGCCGTGGCTCCCTGAGCTGCTGGGGACAGCTTTGCAGCCCGGAGCGTGGGAAGCACCACACAGCCCTCGCAAAGGGAAAGGGCCTCGGCGGGGGGTGAGAGTGCGGCAGGAAGGAAGCACTGGGGAAGGTGCTGCTCTGTGTCCGCGGGGAGCCCAGCTGGAGGGGCTGCTGTCCCCCCTCCTCCAGCTGGGAAGCGCGGCCCTTCCCTTCCCCGTGCGCGTGGGTGTTGGAGGGGCCTCTGGTCCCCCGCCCCCGGGGAAGCACTGTGAAGAAACGAGTGCAAGGGCATTTCCACGCCGTGCAGGTACGGGACTGCATCTTCCTCCATCCCCCAGGGCAGCACAGCAGTTCTTGGAGCTTGTTTTGTCCCTTTGGTTATGTCCCTGCTCCTTCTGGTCTTCCCTGAGGGCAAAACCTCCCAAACGGCAGGTACTGGCTATGCTGACCTCCCTGAACCAGGAGCAGAGCCCCAGCCAGCGTCCCCACTCCGAGCTCTCTTTCCTCGGGCAGCTCTGCCTCTCTGCGCAGCTCTGCGTTGTTCCATCCCCCAGGCGTGCTCAAGAAGTTTGAGAACGGAGCATGGCATGTGGTGCCACCAGAGGACCAGCTGAAGATGACCAAGCTCGATGGGCAGGTGTGGCTTGCCCTCTACAACCTGCTGCTCAGCCCCGAATGCCGCCGCAAATACCACTTTGACGGCTTCAACAAGAGCCAGCTCCTCAAGGTAGCGCAGGATAGGGCCTCGCCAGTACTGGGCCCCTCTGGGCATCTCTCCCGATCACCAGCTCTGCCCACAGCCTCGTAACCCGGCTCTGGCTCCCTTATCTCACCTTCTCGGTTCCCTCTCCTCCCTCACCATCTGCAGCTCCGGGCCTTCCTGACGGATGTGCTGCTTGACCAGCTCCCCAACCTGGTGGAGATGCAGAGGTTCCTGAGCCACCTAGCAGTGGCAGAGCCTGCTCCCCCCAAAAAGGATCTCGTCCTGGAGCAGGTATCCCATTTCCTTAGGCTCTTCCTTCTCTCCAGCTGCTCTGGTTTGAAACCACCAAGCACTCATTTCACTCCTATACCCTCGCTGCCAGCTCCGACCGGCTCCCCTCCCTCCCTGATCTTCTCCTGCCCCTCTGGACAACCCTCCCTCTCGCTACAGCTGTGACCAAGCAGGGAGGAAGGCAGCCATGGTTCACACTGAGTTACAAACAGCTGTCGAGACTGCAGCAAATCTGTGGGCTGGTGGCTGCGCGCGCCGGAGACAACAGCTCGCTTGGACAGTTAACCCTCTGCTGAGCATTCGCTGTCGCTTCCCTGCTGCCTTCTGAAGCTCTCTTGGCCACAAGGCCCTTGTGGAGAGGCAGGGCCCGGGGTGGAGGGCATCGGGAGAGGTCTGCGGCTGGGCACGCTGCTCAGCCCATCCCGCTGGTGCCGCGGGCTCACAGCTGGGCCCTGGAGGCGCGTGGGCTCTGTGCTCTACCCAGTGCGCAGTGAACTCCCTCACTTCTGCCAAGCCAAGAAAAGGCCCTTTTTTTCCTGCGGCTCCTTCTCCCCTTGCTGCCTGGCTATTTTTACTCTGCTAGAGCTGCCAACATCTTCCCCTCCAGAGCCTGAACTCCCTCCACTGCTCTTGGCTAGTGCTTTCCCTTTCGTGCTGCTCCAGCCCTTCCTTCGCCTGGCGCTTGTGTTCAGGGAAGTGATGAGCGGAAAAATCTGCTCAGGCGAAAGGCTCGGAAGCACCGAGTTCAAGCTGCGGCTGGAGTCCTGGCTCTGCAGAGCGGCGGGAGCTCAGGGCTTTCTGCACAGGATCCCAGGCCTCGAGGCTGAATTCCTGATCCCAAGCAGAGCCCCAAAGTTTTGGCTTGTTTCATCTCAGTGCTTTTTGCCTCTGCTTGGCACGTGGGTCTGCCAGAGCCTCCTGCCTCCCTTCTGCCCACGTCCCCCTGTGTCATGGCATGCTCAATCCCAGGCCGAGCACCATGGCCTCGCTGCTCTGGCTCTCCCGCCAGGTCCCTGCCATCCGGGAGCACCTTCTCAAGAAGAACGCGGGCAAGTGGGAGGCCATCGCCAAGCACCAGGTGAAGGGCATGTTCAGCCCCACCGCGGAGGAGCTGAGACTCCAGGCGCGCAGGTAAGGAACTCCAGCCCCTCCTGCCCTTGTCTCCTGCTCCTCCTTCAAGGAGGCTCCAGGGAGCAGCCTGGGAGAGCTGGGCACGGAGCAGGCTGTCTGTCTCCTTGGGGACAGCCAGGACAGCTCCCTGCTCCCCGGCAATCCCCCTCACACTCTCACCTCTCTGCACGCTGCAGGTGGGCACAGACCTACAACCTGGACATGATGGAAGCTCTCGCCCCCGACAAGCCGCGGTGCCGCGTGTGCGGCGCCGAGGCGGCCAAGCGCTGCTCGCGCTGCCGCAATGAGTGGTACTGCAGCCGGTAAGGGCTCCCACAGCCCCGCGACGGGGATGTGACAGGGCCAGGGCAGCCGCAAGGATTGCTCCCTGAGCGGCCCTGCTCCCCGCCACAGCCCCTGCCAGCTCCAGCACTGGCACAAGCACAAGGCCGCCTGCAACCTGCTGGCATCGGGTGACCTGCAAGGGTAGTGCACGGATGTGGAGCTCCCCGCCGCAAGCAGCGCGGCTCCCCATGGAGCTGCCAGCACCAAGTCTGGCTGCAGCACCCGCCGGGGTCCTCCCGCGCCCTGGCTCAGCACTCGTCTCGCTGCACCCCGCAGCCTCGCCTGACTCGTGCATCTCCTGGCCCAGCACAGGCTGGGGCTCATAAACCGCTTCCTCCCCAGCCTCAGGATTGCGGGGTAGTTTGTGCGTCAGTCCTTACCCGCTGCAAAAAAGCAGAACTCCCAGAGAATCCCAAATGCCAGCAATTATCCCCCGGCCTAGCCTGCTGCGGGCAGGGTCTGCCCCAGTCCCTGCACTGAAACACGGGGCGGGATTTGGCCCCTTGCCCCTCTGCTACGCGCCTGGCGCGGGGGCAGCGTGGGGGAGCAGAGGAAGTGGTTAACGCGAGGCCCTCGCCCCGCGGAGCAGATGAGCAGCTCGGGTTTGCCTCCTCCGCTGTCTCACAAGTGCCACAACTGTCCGCTCTCTGTGCCCCTGCCCCCTTCCCTGCTCTTAAGGATGCCACTTGAGCAAAAGGGTCCATGCCCAGCCCGGGTCTGCAGCCACCCAGGGGCCAGCGCTGCCTTTTCCTGGTGCCTGGGATGTGCTGGAGCCGTCCTGCCCATCCCAGGCCCTGGCCCTGCCACTTGGGTCCACATTGTGTCCCCACACCTGAGCAGGGAGCAGCACCCAGGAGTGGGCACTGCCAGCGTGCAGACCTGCCTCTCCTTTCCCCTGTGCCCCCCCTCCCTGCCACCCGCAGCGGTGACGTCTCCGAGGTGCTGCCGCCACCGCAGGCTGCAGGAAGCCTCGGAGGTGCCGGGCAGGCTGCGGCGAGGTGCCAGTGCCTGTGTGTGCCTCGTCCCCCTGCGCGTGCAGGACACCTTGGAGCTCCCACGCGAGCGCAGAGGAGAAACCCCCGCGGGGAAGGAGCCGCTGGGCAGCCTGAGAGCCGAGGGGAGCCGGTAGTGCCACGCGGTGCCACCCGCACCCCGCTGGGGACTGTGCCCGGGGGCTGCCCCCGCCGGCGCGGCGCCCTCGGCCGCGTCCCCCTCCTGCCCCGCCGCGTCCCCGCGCCAGCCCCTTGTCCCCGGGCGCTCCGGCGGGGAGCCGGGAAACGCGCGGTCTGTTTGTCCGGCATTAACCTCCGCGCGGCCGGGAAAATCCCATCAAAGCGGGCGCCGACGGAGGCACGCGCGGCCGCGAGGACACCCAGAGCCGGCACGCTCCGACCGCGGCGAAATGCAAGGAAGCAAAAATTCCCCCTTGCAAAAGCGCCTAAACTTTGCAAATCTGCAAACAGGAGATTTTCCCCTCCACGCTCCGGCTCAACGCTCGCTTTCCTAGCGTTTTCCTGGAGCCTGGAATTGCTCGTGCCCGCTGTTTGCTATCTGGGGAAATATCAGCCCTGGGCCCTTGGAGTCCAACGCGGGGGCTTGGGAAGGGCCGAAATTCCCAGCAGAATGAATGAGGGTGAATGAATGAGCGGGAAAAATGAATGAATGGGTGGGAAAAATGAATGGGTACCGAGAGCGCCAGAGAAGGGGGCCCATTCCGCCCGCTCCCTGCTGCTGCTGTCCTGCAATTTTTAAGCACGACCGAGTCATACCATCCCACGCATTAAAGGGAATGGGAAAGAAGAAGGAAAAGCTCAAATTAAAGTACTGAACTGAGCAAAAGGGCTTGTGGTGCCACCGGGAAGGGTGAAGGAGCGTGGGGCTGCTTGCAGGAGCCAGGAAAGCGGCTGTTTTCCCGGCGGCCACACAGCTCCGAGCGGCTCCATGGACAGCAAAGGGACGGAGCGACGAACTCTCCTCCTTCCTGGCACCCGCGCTCCCATGCAGGCCCGATTCCAGAAGGCAGGAGCAGGTTCCTGGTGCCAATGCAAAAAGCAGGGAGCATTCCACTTTTTTGGGTATGGAACGGCAGGTTTTGGCTTCCATTTTTTTAATTATTTCTCCTTTTTCTGCTCCCGGCTCCCCGAGCGCCACCCCGGCTCACCGCCCGCGCGCCGCCTAATCCCAGATGTCAGCGGGCCCTTCCCTCGCCAGACACAAGTCTGGATCCCCTTCCAGTCACCTCCAGCTCAACCCTGCATCTTTCCAGTTGATTAAAGGAGAGGTGAAGGCGGCCAACTTTCCCTCGGATCCGCCGCCGCTTCCTAGCCTAAAATCCCTGCGCCCTCTAGTGAAACCAAGCCGAATATCCCGACCGCTTCCCGGCTCCTGAGCGGGAAAATCGGACCAAACCGAGGTGCATTGGAGTGAAACAGGCTCTGGAGCCTGCGGAAAGCTCTAAAATCCACTGGGAGAGAAGGTCACCCTGATCCATCCCTGCTTATCATGGGATATTTCAAGATTTATGGGTTCCTAAGGATGCCTTCCTACTGTCTCAGCTTGCTAGATGCTCCAAAAAGGTCCAGATTTGTGGGACAAGGACAGTCCCTGGTCCTGCTGGCACCTCCAGCCCTGTCCATAGCCGTTCCGCAAACTGATGCCCAAAGCTTCCCATTGGGATGGGAATCCCAACACGGCAGCCAGGGAGAGCTCTGCGCTGCCTCCCTTTTCCCGCTTGGATCCCTGGCTCCCAAAATGAAGAAGCTCCGGACACACTAACATAAAATCCCAGAGCTCTTGAGGTAGGAAGGGAGATCCCACAGTTCCTGCTCAAGCAGGATCACCTAGCCCAAGAATCCCGCCTGGAAAACACTTCCATAAACCGCTTCTGCACCAGCATCTGCCGTAGCCGGAGCTGCATGTTGGAGAAGGGGCCGAAGCGGCTCCTCGGCCTTGCAGACGCTCTGTGTACACGTGCGTTTTGGGCAGCATTTGCCCCAAACCTGCCCTGTTGCCCTCTCATAGCAGGTGTCTGCCTTTCCCCACAGCACTGGACACTTCCAGGGATCCCATCGGGATGTTCCCATAGCCTCATAAACCCTGATGTTTGCAGAGTCCCACAGGATGTTCCTCCATCACGGGAGGAATCCAGGGCCGTTTAAAAGGAAAAGCCAAGAGTTTCCTCTCTAAAAGGAGCAGTTTTGGGTTCAAAGCACAGCCCGGCTGCAGGAAGGGCCCGGTGAGGAGCGGGGAGCCCCCGGGATAGCGGGATGCAGCCGCCTCTCCAAGGAGGAGCGGAGGAGCCCGGCGGGCACCGCGCTCCATCTGCGCGAGGAGTCCGGTTACGGCATCCCCAGCCACGAATTCCGAGCGGGGGCTACTGCTCCAAACCAGACCCAGCTGGGAAAGGGAAACGGGGGGAAAAAAAAAAAAAAAAAAAGCAGAGTGAAACAGTCTCCTTTGCAAAAAGGCGGTTTCGCTGAAACTTGAACGATTCAGAAAAAAAAAGAGCTAGAAAAAAGAAATGGAAAGATGGTTTCAACATGTCTGAGCCAAGTTATGGCAGTTATGGCTATTTTATGCATTTCAGTGTTGCTTGCATCTTTTTTGTTCCTTTTTTCTCCACCGTCTCCAAATATCGGGGTTTGCAGGAGAGAGGAGGACCACAATGAGCATCCGACCCTCCAGGCCTTCAAAACAGACCGTGCTGTGGAGGTGAGGAACCTTCATCCCGCGCATCCCCAGGGATGCAGCATCCCGATCCCCTGCACCAGGACAGTTAATCAGGGAGAAAAGAGACCAGAAATCCCAGCCTTTCTACCCTCTCTGCAGCAGCAGCAATCGAAAGCTCTCTGCTAAGCTGAGCTTTTACCCTGATCTTAACCTCATAGGTCTATGAGATGCCGGCTGTGATGCCCATAGGGGTGGGAGAGGAAGGAATGATCCTGACATCCACCCCTGCCTTGGATCTCCAAGGCAGAAGCATCGGCAAAGGGCAAGAGTTGGGGGAATGAGGACGTGCAATATAGCCGAGTCCACCTTCAGTTTTGTCCCTGCTCCTCAAGGAGGAAATCAAGAGGAAGAAGGAACAGGGAGCAAAACCACCAGCATCTGCAGTCCCAACGCTTCAGAGAGCCTCAATCTTCCCTGTTGCTCCAAGCATGTTGCTCCAGCTAAGGGAGCACCGCGTTAAAGATGGGGATGGCAAAGAAACGGGAGCTGCATCCAGCCGGGAAAGGTGAAGGGTGGGATCAGGTGGCTGGAGAAACCCACCCAAGTGGATCCTGCCTTTGGAGACCAGACCAAGGGAGGAGGAATATCAGGAGAACAGTCCCCTTTCTGCTGGCTCCTGCATCCAAAGCGGATCACCAGGAACCTGATAGAGCCCCTAGATGGGTTGTTAGGAATCAAAACTAGGCAGGTTGCTCAAGCTATCTGGAAGGATAGATCATTTTGTGGTGGAAAATAGAGCTAGATCAAGAGCACGGGATGGATCCTCAGCCTGGAAAGCTCTCCTGGTCCTGTGGGACTTGGTGCCCCACATCACCGCTGTGGCCAGAGCTGATCCACGGAGCCACCGGTCGCTTGGTGCCACCAAGCAAAGGGCTTTGCAGCTGGAGCACGGGTCCTGCCTTCTGGTCTAGAAGATATGGATGTGCAGAAGAGCCACCGTTGACCATATGGGACATCGGTGCATGTCCCTGTGTGCCACCCAGAGTCATTGCTCCTGCCTCTCGAAGCACACTGGGTGCTTACAGGTTGTTTAGGGCTGCAAAGCACTAGGAAAATGCAAGAAAATCCCTATCTCAGCAAGCACCTTGCCTTTTTTGTTTTAATTGGATGAAATTACTCCGGATTCACACCGCTGGAGATGACGGCAGCCCTGGTCTAAAGTCAACGAGCCAACGCGGACACGGAATTCCTTGCCGGGATGGTGATGCCGAGGCCTAATGCAACGGGGATGCCTGGGAATGGGGCCGCTTTGGCGCAAAAGGGCCCTTCCCGCCACCGGTTCCTCCTTCCTCCTCCTCCTTCCTCCTCCTCCCTCTCCCCCAGCCCTGCCCACAGCAGCTGGTTTATATTTGGCTGCAAATTTATGGCCCCTTTTGTGTTCTTAATCCTCTCGCAAACTATATTAAAGCCTCAGACCTTTCTACTTGGTGCTAATAAGCTCAACACTTGTATGCCCCCGAGGCAGAACATTAATTGTGGTGTGTTAATGAATGATGGAGTTTTGGACAGTGAGACAAAGCAGGACGCGGCTCTGCACCGCCGGCCGCTTCCTCCCCAAGCCTCTGCCTCGAGGACGGCTCCCCAGCCCACGGCCCGCTGTGCTTTTATATATATATATTATACTCCCGCTCTCTTCTTTTTTGGGCCGGTTGTGCCTATTTTGGGATGGCTGCGCTGGAAAAGCGCAAGGGCTGCCAAAGCTGGATGCTCCGGAGCAAAGTTCAGCTCCCAGCGCAATCCACCCCGCGCCGCGGAGCCAAACGGGAGGGAACGTCTTTCCCGACGCATCCAGCGTGATGCCGGGTGCCGGGAATATCCTCTCGCTCGCTCCAGCCCTCGTTTTCCACCCCAAGAAGCGTCGGTATCGCAGAAGCCCCTCGCTAATAAAGCCCGGAGAGCTAATTTCCCCCCAGGAAGGTTTCTCCAGTGCGTATTAACTTTGGCGGCTTCCTGCAGGGCAGCGTTAATAAACGGGGCACAGGAAAGCCCGGAGTCACCGGCCCCTTCATCCCGCTTTGTTCCTCCTTGGCACCTTGGAGCCAGGCGGCTCCCAGGCCTCCATCAACACCTCCGGGATTAAGGGCGGAGAGGATATTCGGGAAGGGGAAATTGGATCCGTGCGAGATGCTGAGCTGGGATAACTGCAAACCGAGGGGAGCTCCATGGCACCTCCGATGCCACCGGCACTGTGGGCAGAGCAGCCGCCGCACGTCCCGCTCCAGCTCTCTTGCAAAACCCTTCGATGGTGTTAAAAACGCCACCAAAGAGGTGAAACTCTTTGGAAATCTTTGCAATCTTTGGAAATCTTTGCAATCTTTGGAAATCTTTGCAATCTTTGGAAATCTTTGCAACAAGCAACAGGCAATCTGCCGGCCGCACCGTGCAAAAAAGCACGTGTGATTTAAAGCTCTTTGCCCCTAAGGAGCAGCTCCGCGGGGCCGGGATGCTGGAGCAGGGGAGCATCATCGGCCGCAGCATCTTGCACCGTTTCCACCTCCCGAACCGCGAGCGGCCCTGGAGAAACTACGGGGTTCGGGGAGAGCAAAGGGTCACGCCGGGATGCAGGATGTGGAAACGGTGCAAGTTTTAAGTTGCGTTTTCCACCCCTTAGAAAGTTTTCTTGCAATTGCCCCTGCAAAGGGACCCTGCTCGGTTCCCTGCGCACGGAGGGGCAGCTGCAGACCTGGTGCTTACGGGGAAGCTTTGGGATGGGAAGGAGCACAGGATGCACCGCTCCAAGGAGCAGGCTGCAAAGCTGGTCTCAAACCAGGGCTTTTCCTCCCTGCACCTCTTAGGGTACCGATGACTGGATAAGGCAAGTTAAAATAGCTCTTTAATAGCACCGAAGGGTCAAGACTAAGGGAACTCAAAAGGCACCTGTAATTTCTGCCTCTAAGAGTCGCCCGGCCTGGGAAATGCTTAGTTTAGCAAAAAACTTGAGGATCCCGGCCCCGCCGATGGTTGAAACGGGCTTCCCCTTCAACCGGGAGCGGGGCCAGCTCCGCATCCCGGCTTGACCGGGGATGCAAGGGGGAGGTTGCAAAATTTGGACGGGGATGCAAAAAAATAAACGATGGGGTGGAAGCACCGCAGGAGAGCGGTGCCCACGGGGACCCACTCGAGCCTGACCCCACTCTGGACGGGGGGGACCGCGCGGTCCCCCCAGACCCACAGCGATGCTCAATGCAGTGACACCGCGAGGTCCCGGGACGCCCCAGCCGGGGACCGGACGCGTCGGGGACAGCGGAGACCCCGCAAATATCAAACCCGGTCCCCGCGCGACGGCGACGGGCCCCCCCGCCCCGAGCGGGGAAGGCAGCGGCGTTGCCCTTTTAAGAGCGGCGCGGG
>JAWLRI010000092.1:0-37011 GCA_034781795.1 Crypturellus tataupa
AACCTGCGTCAGAAAGTTATCATCAACACTCTGCAGGAACTTCCAGGACTGTTTGTGCCTGGCTGTGTTGTCCTTCCGGTTGATGTCGGGGAAGTTAAAGTCACCCATGAAAACCAGGGCCTGTGACCGTTTTGCTGCACCATAACAATTCTCCCAATCATGCGAGAATGATTATCCAGAAAAGCGTCAAAGCAGACATTTTCTTGAGGAGAAAAGTGTCAATATTTTCAAATGTAGGTGTTTAGGCCATGACTTATGATTCTAATTAGAACTGAAAGTGGTCTCTAACTGTTTGTAGGGAACTTGCACACTTAGGGAACAGGGTTTATGACAGTGCTTTGGTATTGATCTGCCACGCTGTCGTGCGGTGTCTCACACACCCTTCATGCGCCTGTGTGTGCAAGAAGTGCACACACAGCAATTAAAACCATCTCTTCTTTAGTATATTAATTATACCAGTAACATTTTAGAGTACGTGGCCGACAAAACAAAGGAAGAATGTGATGAGGTGCTGTCAAATTTCTACCCACTCGACCACATGGATTGTCAAGTCACAACTCTTTTAATAACTACCCTCATAGAATATATTCAGTCATTTTATTGTTAAGTAAAGACTTCTGAGCTCTTTTCAAAGTGCTCAGCATCCTTGACAAGTTATCTGTGTGTGAGTGTTCCAGGTATAAAATAGTCCACTTTTCCCTTGACACTTCATTTCTAATTTATTTGAACAGTATTTGAAACAGAATATAACTTAGTGATCCACATTTAGCACAAGATACACTGGTTTAAGTGCAAATCTGACCCACATTAGAAAAAGGTGGCAGGATTTCCAAGAGAAAGGTAAGTACTCAAGAGATTTCTGCAAAATGCTTTAGAACACAGATGCTTTTATCTCCCTTTGAGTGATTCCGTGAAGTTAGAGTATGCAAAGTTAGCAGAACAACACAGATACCAATAGATAACCAAGCGCAATGCGAGGTCAGAGCCACGAGCTGCCTTCCAGGCTCTACAGACTTCACTCTCACATGCTGTTGCGGTATCTAGTCCTCACTTTCTCTTTGGGCTTTAGAGATGAAGCATGTCCCGCCAGCTCACTCTACAAACCTAGCCAAAACTCCTCCTAGGACATATTTATGGAAGTGCAGAGAGGGACAAAGCCACCCTTACGCAACCCCACATCAGTATGCCACAACTCCTCCTGGCCATGCTTGAGGTATTGGCCTCTGATCCTAGCACTGAGGAACAGTGAATTAATAGTGAATAATTTTTAATGCATTCATTAGCATTTAATCTAGAAACAGAACTCATACTATACATTTTACAGTGAAATCTGACAGTAAAGATTGCCTGTTATAGAACTGTTCAAGCATATATCCATGTTAGTCAAAATCCAAATATATTCAAGCTCTGTGCTCTCTCATGTACTACTCTTCTGTCTTACTCAATGCTGTGAGCATTCTGAGCTTTCTGAAACCACTACTTTTACTCACATATTCATAGCGATATTTTCATGAATAAAGCTAGCCTAAACAAACTTGATCCAAAGACTTTCTCAACAATGATAGTGCTTATTGTGTTAAAACACAAAAAGAATCTGTATATCTTAGTCTAGAGATGAGATTAGTCATATTCTGTCAGGTAAAAAATAGACGTTTTCCACACAAAAATTACTCCTCACATGGAGATACAGATGCATTATGTGTTTAGGAACCCCTAGGTATGTGATCTCCATCCTGTAATTCTGTAGCAGAGCTCCAGAAGCCTGAGGATTTCAGCTTTTCTTTCAGATTTCATGAATGCTAGAAGTTGGAAGAGCCATGTGACTAAGCTCACTTCTGCTGGGAAACAATTCATTTATTCTATTTGTGAATGGCTTTTTAATCTGTAAAGATATTACAGGTCAAAACCTGGCCCTATTCAAAACATAGTTGTTACATAGTCATTGTTGCAGACTGACCAATCACCTTTTTCCCTCCTAATCTGGCAGCATTAGCAGGAACTGGCACTTTCAAGGAGTTTAAAAATGGGTAGTTACCCCCTGATGTTGGATTAGTCAGGTGAGACCAAATTAACACAAACCACTTTAAAGTACTGGAGCATTCCCTGAAGCAGCTTTCATTTAAGATATTAAATGTCATCATTTTCATACTTCATTACCTCTATAACTCAACAGGGAATAGCTTTTTAGCTGCTCCAGGTTTCTAGTAGTATTTGCTATCTCTCAAAGTCTTGTTTACCTCAGAAATTAAACTAAACAACTGTATTTTACTGTATTATTATATAATAATAAATAACAACTAATATTTGCCACTTATGCCTCATAAAAGTTGGAAGTTCCGATATTTGAACCTGGTTCAGTGACACCTCTTTAATTAGCCAATTAAGCAAGCCATTTATTCAGGCAAGTCACTCTTGAACACTAAAGAATTGGAAATAATTAATATTGCAGCAGTTAAAAATGAGGACAAGAGTGACGCTGGGGAAAGAATTTATTAAAGCAAGATTAAATCATATCCTAGCCTCAGGGTTTACCTATATTGTTACAGTTAACTAAGTGTGTGATTATTTAAATCTGAATTCCTGATATCTCTAGCCAGTTAACACCAACTATGGATGACAGACCATCCTATTCCTACCAAGCCCCTACCATACAAAAGTCTGAGGGTAAGCTGGATTTGCTGAAGAAAGAAGAAACTTAACAAGTCACTCATCATATCAATGAAATAGGGCCAGATAATTTTTGAAACCCCCATCATGACTTTCCACCCTTAACTGACTGTGCTGAGGACTAGAACATTATCAGGCAATTTATTACAAGAACACATTTGCTGTTTCTCTGTTTTTTAGACAAGGTAAAGAGAGTGCTCATACATATATGGAAATAAGAATAACTAGAAAAATATTATTTTGTACCTAAATTATACTGTTTAAGTCTAAAATTGGAAGGTATGTCATCAGTAACAATTTCTCTAGTAGCAAAATAATGCCATGTACTCTAAGACTGTGTTTCTTACTAATAACACTAACTTGTCCTCCTGGTAACACATACCCATTTATATAAATCTAAAAATATTTCAACTCTCCAGGGCTTGACAATGGTTGGCCATTTGTAACAATTAGTGCTGTAACTACATATTTGTACAAATATTAAAAGAAAACAAGATATTAATAAAACCTGATTTCAGGGGGAACTATTAATATAATCTCTTTACAGTCCATAGGAAAAGTAGTAACTAAAAACCTCATGATAAAAACTGAAGTCAGGAAACAAATTCACATCCCATGGCAGCCATATCGCACTGAAGTTTAACATTTATTCTTCTTGTGTCTCACGTTCTTGCCAAGTTTTTCACTAATGAAAAGGAACAAAAATCTAACATACAATCTTTCTGAAGCTTAAACATTATAGCAAACTGTGTACTGATGTATTAAAAAAAAAAAAAAAAAAAAAAGGAAAGTTTAACTTGACTAATAAATCAGTAACTCATAACTTTTTAAAAAATGATCTGGTATGGTTTATTATGTGCATGAAACAGTTGAAGTAAGACTGTTTAAGCTCACAAGAGGTGGTTAAGAATTTTAAGAAGTAACTAACAACAGAAATGAATTGTCCAAGTGGGATGAGCCTAAGGATTGCAGCAAGTCTGAGGTTAATCAACAGGCATCAGCACATATCATTACTTATGTTATTTCTCAAGAAATGATCTGCATCCTGGTCTGTATTAATCTTCCAATTACCTAAGCAATAGCGATCCAGCTCTCAGCCTTTTTACAAACATCACATCTTGTGATAGATTAATAACAGTAATCTCTCAAGACAGGAGGCCAGCCAGCCTCTGCAAGAACACACAGACCTGCGTTACACCAGGCAGACTGGGCAAGGTGCTCAGCACCCAGAGCCAGTGGCACTCAGACTGCTTTCAGGGTGTTCATGTGGTCAGACCTCATGACCAGAGAGGCCCCATTGAAGCGTGACTGTCACACACTCTGTGACAGCTTTCCCAGCCCGGCTGAGGGGATGTAACCTCTGACCCTAAAGTTGAACAGGGAAAATGTTACAGCTTCTGGGAAAACATAGCATTATCTTGCTTTCTTTCTGTCACAGCATCAGCATATGCATTTTTATTAACTTTTTTAAAAGCATGATTAGTTTTAAAATATTCTTTCTAAATTTAATATAAATACAAAAGAACACGAGTAGCATGGTAGCTGCAGAAGAGAAACTTCTTCATCCTCTGACTTTTGAAATTAAAGTATTAAAACAATGCCTGTTTAAGCAAAGTCCTTCAAGCCCTAAAAACAGATGTGATTGCAAAGCTTCCTGCATAAAATTTAAAATAAGATTTAATTTGTCCAAGTATCATACAAAAATTCTTCAATAGATTAAGACTATGTATTGTTACAAATGCAAATATTAGGGAATATACAGTGTACAGAATTGAGCATTCATTCACACTATATGAAATGTGTGATTACTGAGACTGCAGATTTATGATTGGCATTACAACCATTCTGCAGTTCCATTCATACTCAGGATTTCATCTCAGAATGAGTTTCATCTCAAAAGCCATTTGTCAAAAACACGGTGGGCCACAGACTCTTGATTTGAAATGAATTAATAACTAATGAGAAGGCTAACATCTGTGGCGCATACTGTTATATTTCTCACACTGTCCAGCACGTCATGGCTGCACAAAAAGCATATTCAAGAGTTACTTATAAAGCTATGGCAAGGAGGGGGCTTCTGCCTAGCAAGGGCTAATGTCACCTCAGACCTGCAGCTGGAGTTTCTGCAAGGCATTTGGTATTCCACATGAAGCCAAAGGGCAGTACTAACTGCACTGGGTATCTCTTGACATTTTTAACTGTTTTGCCCATATAAATGTCACTTTAATATACACAAGACAGAACAGATAATATAAATTTCCTAAAAAGTGCCATTTTCTCCCTCTTCCAAAGATGTTTTCTAACCAGTCATGCATTAAAAACAAAACAAAACAAAAACCCACCTCTCCAGAGCTCATTTTCCCTGCAATAAATACCAAGTTCCTTATTTCAGCAATCTATCAAATCATCTACAGATACCGATGAATTTGTATGTACCAACTTGGAAAAGGGGATCTCTTATTTGAATTTTTGGGTACAGTTTAATTACTTAAACAGTAAAAGTTGAGAGAATAGCTCTCCCAAGACCTTGCTTCAAGTGTCCACCCTGCCAGTCAGTGCTGCGCATAAGTATGTTTACTTAACTCTTGCTTTTAAGTATGTTTACTTAACTCTTGCTTTTTTATCTTCCATTTCATAATGAACACACTCCTTCCAGCTCTTGCTTATTAAATCACCAGCTCTTTAGGGAGGCAACTATTCCTGGTCATCCGTATTTGGAATTGCATAAGTGCTATTTACCCCTACAGGCATATTTACAGGAGAAAAAAGCAAGAAACAAAGAAGTCAGAGGGAAGGATACCCAACAACAGAAAGCCTTTGCCAATATTTACATTTAAAATATTGTCCTAAATAGAATCACAAGCAGGAAAGTGCTGAGAAGCAACAGTTTCTGAAGGACATGATCTGAGTGTTATATACATAATATGGCCTTCCAATGAGAAGTATTTTATACAGTTCTCCAGCATTTTTATGAATTTCAGGTGATAGGGTGCAAGGGGGAGCTGAGAAAAGGCGGAAAGTTTGCAGAAACCGTTCCAGAGAAGATTATATCCTTACTTTACTCTTCCAGGTAAAGAGGTAGTGTTATCCCTAATCCCACCCTTGACTGAGAATTTCAGTTCTTAAAGTCTTCGCTTCACAACAGCAGAAAATCAGGAATTCCAAGATGACAACCAGAAAAAAGAGCAGGAGGTTTTTTATAAGCATGATTTAAGAAAAGCAGCTTTATAAATGAGGCTGAAATTGCTATTTATAAGGCAGGTCTCCTAACAATTCCAGGGCTTGCAATGAAAGAGCCACCATTAGTTCTGCCAGGGATGTTTTTTCCTCTGTCACCCTCCCTGGGGTTCAGCAGTGAATGCAAAGCCACTACTCTGAACAGCTATACCAGTAAAAAATAGCATGTCACCTCTGTGGTAAATTATGATTTTAGACATTTTCTCAAGAAGCTCCAGCTGTTAAATGCTCTCACAGAAGCTTGGCAAGAGAAAGAAGTGACTTGGTGTCAGTGATTTCTTTCCCACTTCCTATGAAAGTGCATTGGATTTATCATAATTTATAAGCTACTGAAAGCTCCCATTTCCCCCTGCTCAGCAACAGTCAACAGCTCTGGCAGCAGAGTCCTCCACACAGCCTGTCAATAAAGGGATCCCTACTGCCTTTGCAGAGCAGACGTCAGTGCTGAAGCATTAAGGAAAACCTTCCTTGCAGCTGCACACTGGCAAGAGGCAGGAGGGTGACCTTGTTACTTCATCACTTGCTGTTGCCTTCCAGGAAGAAAGGAGGATGGACACTGTAAAATAAAGAAGAGTTGGCAGCGTGGGGGATACAGCTACAGCAGGTTCACGTAGGGAGGGAAGAACAGAAAGAACAGAGTGTAATCTGAAACGGCGGCCTTGGTACGCAGCTATGATAAAAGAAATGTAATAAATAGCAAGGACTGACAGAAAGACCAGGAAACCCAAAGAGCACTTTTTCTGTTAGAGTGATTTCATTGTCTGCAAGAGAAACCACTATAAAGATTACTTGGGAAATTACAGAAAGGCTAAGCCTTGTTATAAAGAGAAGTTGAAGTTCATTCGTTCTCGGGATGTGTTGCTGCAGCCAAATATCAAAATATATTAGCCCGGAGGGCATCTTAAGAGCAATGATTTTTATCAATAACTTTCTACTTGGAACACTGGCACCTTTCCTCAATTTTCTGAGGAAAGTTCTTAGCACTGAGAGGAATAGATCACATGGATCCTCCCAACCACAGGGTCTTGAAGGCCGCTGGTCTTCTAATATGACCACATAACCAATGATCACTGGAGACTGCAAATCTGTAACAAGCCTGGAAGCCTGAAATTCCAAGAAAAATATCTGCAAGAAGTTTTGGGCAATTTTGACATATATCCTTGCTGCTATTTCATGGAAGACCTTATCTGTCAAGGGAAGTTGCCAAGCCTACCCTGTTGCAACCCTACTAATAACAGACCAGGAGGCTGAGTTCACATGACCACCATAGTCGCATACAAGCAATCGGAGCACACTTGCTGCCAGCTAGCCAGCTAGAAAGCTGTGATTTCTGAAGCTGAACATTTTGTCTTTAGAAAATGACTTCACTTCTGCCTCACTATCCCAGCCTACAGGCTAGAGTGAGTGGTGGATCCTGTAAGCAGGGTTAAAGAGGGCATAAACACACTTTTATGGCATCACCATATCATTTTTATATTTCAGTCTGTACACTCACTCTGTGCTCTGAGTCTGAGGATCATATACTTTTATAGTATAAAGTTACAAAAGTATTTTAGTGTTTAGACACATGTAAAGTCTCTGTTCCTAGTAAAATAAGTTATATCTAGCATTTAAATGCCGAAGAGTAGCAATTGCTGGGCCAGGGATGAGGTAAAGCTACATACTTTCATCTATTTAGTTCTTTTCTGGGAACATATGGGGAAAATCATTTTATAACCATCACACTGCAATAGTTTGAAACATAGGAGTGCAAAATATCTGTAAACAGAACCCGCAAAAGTCTGTAAGAATTTGGAGTAAAATCCTTCCTGCCTATAACCACTATACGACTCCACTGACTGGACGCTGCAGAGGGAACGAGAGTGTTCCTGCTCACACGGAATCTGCAGCCTCACGGCATTTCAGCCACTCTGCACTTACATAAAATTGGCTATGCTCTTCAGAGGAATTAGTTCTGCAAGGTAACACTGGTGCCAGAGCAAGACCTATCAGGTAGTTAAAACTCTTGTAAATAGTAGCTACTTTGCTGTGCATGGAAAAGAAAAATTCAAGCAATAAGGACAGTGAGCGTAAGGAGAGGAGGGTAAAAGCAGTCTTCTCATCAGAAAGTGTGTATTCCCAACCATCATGACATTTGATGCTCTTCATTTTCTCATGTAATTCTGCATGCTCATCATTAGCCAGTGGGCAAATAGTAATTCTATGAGATGCTCATTTGCAAGTTCTGTGGAGAGACAAAACAGATACAGCTAGAAGATTTCTGTCCTTGAAGCTTGCCTGAGTATATGGTCTACATACACCAAAAAAAAAAAAAAAAAAAAAAAAAGAAAATCAGAAAATTGCCACTCAGAAAACCCTACACAGGTATTTAATTTATTAATAGCAGAAATCACAATTAGGGATCACTATACAAATGTTAAAAATGTTAAATGCAAGTGTCTCAAATAAAGATGAAGTTATGAACATCTTATGTATGTGTATTCTTGCTTAGGTTCCTATGCCAGATATACACACATATGTATATAAACATTTTCATAAATGCATATTTATGTGTGTATATGCATATATAAACTATTCAGGGGATTGCTAATTGGAATACCGGAATTTCTTTGTTGCCTGCCAAGTACAACTGCTCTTCCTTCAAACAGAGTAACTCAATGGAATGAGTGAGATTAATTCTGTTGTAACAAGCTTATAATTAGTTTCTGTTTATTTAATATGATCCTGAGCTGGAGAGTAAGTTAATTAGAACCATTTCGAAATAATGACAGGTCCCACACATTGCCTGGAATATAAATGCTACTGCTGCAAATAGGGATGCCGGACTACTGAGCAAGTGATCTCAAGAACTGGTAGCATTAGTTTTCTCCCTGACAAAAGGGTGTAAATGGAAATGTCTGCTGTGTTTCAGCTAGTCAAGCACACATCACTTTCCCTTTATAATCAGATTCTAAGAGAGTACCTTGGGACAAAATCAGTACACCAAAGTAACAAAAACAACAACAAAAAAAGCAGTTTTGGACTGCACTGTATTTTTTTTTCCAAGATCCAGGAAAGGAGTTGGCTCAGGTTGCAATGGATATTTCCTCACATATAGATACCTTAACATTAGGATCCTCAATAAAAGTGCTGCAAATTGACTTTCATCTAAAGTCTCTGCAGATACTAGAGGTGCTTTAAGTCTACCAGAATGTACACATTTACTAACCCCATATTATAATAAATAACAAAGGCAGACAATATTTCACTCGTAAGTAATTTAGTGCTCTAATTGATTGAAGTGGGCAAATCCTATTAAGCGTTAGAAGAGTGCAGGGCATCTCATTCCCTTGGGTTCTTAGGAGAAGCCCAGCTCCTGGAGCTGGGCAGCAGAGCTGACAGAAGTAACCGCATGGTGAAGGGTCCCTGCGTACGCTCAGGGGCAGACGCGGCACCTCTGTCATTTCAATATCAGCAGAGCAAGTGGTAGAAGTCTAAGCTATGAGTGTAGCTAACAGGTCTCCTGCTACAAGGAGTTATGTGAATTTTCCAATTAAAACTGACAAGGTATCACAGTTAAATGAGACACTATCACATGTTTATTGTCAAAAGCCTTGAGGGATTTCAACGCTTGCAGGTTTTTCCTGTAGTTTTCTTGGAAACCAGTCCCTAACATCACACTAGTTCAAAAATAATTGTGGTACTAGTTTGGGATCCAAACCCAGCTGGGGTCTTCTTTTGCAGGTATATCCTCTTTTATGGCAAATCTTCATTGTCAGTCTGTCCAATAATAATGAGTCTTAAACCAATTTATTCAACAACCTTCTATAGAAGTAGAAAAGCAACTTTGTTATTGACAAAAGCTCTCACTCCACAAGGTGTTTACCAGGTACAACACTTGTTTCCTTCTCCACCTTATATAGTCAATGTACTTTTAACCTTTAATAGCCTACATGGAGAAGGAAGACTTGTGTTTCTGGCATAAAGTGCTTAGGTACAGTTCAAAGCCCTACTGAATTAAAAGAACAAGAGCTACAACTGACAAGTAAAAAGGCACTGAACCTTAATCATTTCAACATGATCAGTTCTATTGAAGAGCAAAAGGTCAAATTACATAATTTGATTACCATCCATAAGTAAGGACTGATAACTACATGCCATGTGGCAGACACCATGTTCTGCTATAAAAGTGTATTTCTTACACGTGTTCCACCTCAGTTTCTCAATTTGGCTTACCCTACAATGAGGACGGATGCTTGGTATTACTGACAGAGACCAATTTCTAGATACAATAGCTGAAGGCCCGATACATTTTTCTGCTTCCTATAATTTGGGCCTTAAACCCTGACACAAAACAGTTTTACAGTATGCGAAAGATAAACATGTTGTGTCAATTGCCTCCCAAGCCAGGGTCAGCCAGAGAGTTACTATCAACCAGAACTGTAACAGGTAATATTAGTGCTCCCCCAAATGTTTCCTACAGATAGAATTTCTTACACATTTAAGAACTGGTTGTCTGAAGAGGCAAATAAACTAGCTTTGTTAGCTATCTAGGATGAAAGGGAGAGAGAGTATTTGTAAACACCCTACGTATGTGTCTTTGCCATATATATGTGGAACTGAAGTTGTAGTTGATATAGAGACAGATTTGTCCTCTATACTTTCAATATGCATATAGGAGTTGGAGGATAAGCAGTAGCCAGAAATGGCTGTAAGGAGCTACAGAACAAGAAGGAAGAAGGATGGATACCAGGATGCAGGATTCAATACCCATGACACAAGAGTAGGATGAAGATATGAAAGGTTCCTTTATTATTTAAAACTAAAGCTCTGGCATTCCTATTTCTCATGGAATTACAGCATGGAAAGGAGTGTTTAACTCCATCCCCCTACCTAGCAGCATAATTTGATTAGGGTTTTTCTGTCACCCACTTAATATGTTGTGGTGATCCAGTGTTGGATAGCACATCTCCAAGCATTTATTCCGATGACTTCCTAATTATACTTTAATATCTATTTCATAAATTCATTCTTTCATCCCTCCAAGGACATAAAAAGTTCCAGCTATCTCCGCATGTGTTTTATGTATTTTAAGACTCTTCTGTAGGCCAGATAGATAACAGAAATACAATCATCTTCTTGCAAGCCATGCTTAGTAGTGCTGAGTTCATTTTGTTATCCCCTCAGGGCTTTCTCCATTTGTGCTGTGCAAGGCTTAGAGCTGGACAGGAGCCAAGACCGTGCTAATACTGAGCAGAAGAGAAGGATTATGTTGAAAGGTCTTACAAGATATAGTCTTACTCAAATCATAACACCGTATTTGCCTTTTTCTGTAACAACAGGATTTTACTAGCAGGATCAGCTAGTGATCCACTCTTCAGTTTTCTGGAGTACTTGCTCCCCATCTTGTATGATTTTTTAAATCCTACTTGAATGTGCTTCCCTGAAAGATAACAACCCCTTTTTTTAGTAGGTAGAATTTATGAAGAATATATTCAGTTCTCAAATGCATGGTCTTTCAGTTCTCTGATATCACATTTTTAAAGCATATTCTAGCCCATCATCCAGATCACTAGCAGAACACTGAATTATTAAAAGCATCAGAGAATTACAAATTGCAAAAGTAGTCAGACCTTAATGATTAAGCATTCCAGGCTATAGTTTAAAAATGGACCCATGATATCCAAGTTACCTAAATATCTTCTAATCTGTTCCTTATATTTGACACTGGGGTCTTGTATAATTTTTGATCATATTAACCATCATGCATTATTAATTTGATCTTTCACTGTTAGCAAAGATTGTCAGGCTGATATGTTACACGTTAGTAACATTTCAGTTTTTTATTTCAGTATTCTTGGCTTCAAGAAGGAGTGCAATCCTCCTCAGTTGTCACTCTAGCCTCAGCTACACTACAAGTACCCAAGCTTGCTTGCAGCATTTCAAATTTTAGCAAATTAGCAAATATTTCCATAGAGTGAACTTACTTAAACATTTCTCTAAAGAACAAGTAAACTAGTATTAATTTTTCTCAACTTTGAGAAATACTTTTCATTAGTATTAACATAAATCATACAAACAAAACTTTGATAAAAAGAAACTTGGTTAAAAAAGAAAGCCTAAATTAAAGAGATAAAAGTGAGATAATAAAAATAAAAGAATTAAAATATAGAATAAATGTACCACCACCACTACCCTACCTTCTTTCTTCCCTTTTGGAAAACATTGGTTCTCTCCCTGCAAAGAAATAAGTACCACTAGAAGTGTGCTAGTCACATCAGTTATTAGTGACCCAGAAAGTATAATTTCTGGGAGCTGACATAAAGATCAGGGCATGTGAACAGCAATGTCTTGTAGATACTCAGAAGTGTGAGTATGCAGCAAGTGCCACAAGCAGAGCAGCACCCACGCAGGGTGACCAGCACTATCAGTATTTGGATTCAGACATGGCCCAGGTGCCACTGCCTTGGAGAAGTCAGTCACTCAGTTCCCTGTGCTCCAGCTTCACTCATGCTCTCCACTTGTGATCAACAGCAGAATCTCTCCAAGACTCTAGCTGGAAAATCAGAGATGTTAGATGAAGGACACTAATTTTGCACGTATTGCAAGTTCAGGATGCTGGCTGCAGTACAGGAAATTGAATTTCTCCACCAACTGTAGTGATAACATTTGTTTTTTACTATTAACATCCCTAGGAGGTAGTTGGTGGCACACAGAAAGGGCAAAGCTGACCAGACACCTCACCAGTTCTTGCTGTTTGCACAAAGCAGTCTTGTGCAAGAGCATTTCACTCATTTGTATTGTTTTTCGGTGACTATTTTCAATGCTGGTATCTTTTCCAGGTAATGAGTTTTAATTAAAAACAGAGTTAGCAGTAGTAATATCCTTTACGTAGAGGAAATTACTTTCCCCCATTTTCCATGTTGCCCCCTTCTCTCCCTTTCAAGGCAGGTCTATTTTAGATCAACTCACTGATTTCTTGACTTTCTTTTCCTACTACCTCACTCACTTCTAACTGTTCTTGAACTGTACAGCAGACAAATAACCTTAAAGCTTAATACAAGGCCAACTGAAACAGTATGTGTCAGAGGAAATTAGTGACCTTTCGGCAGGCACTGTTTTTTTTAATCTCCTTCTTCTTCTTCTGCACTAACACGTATCTTTTTTTACTGCTTTCTTACCCAGGCCAGGAGGACTCCATGTTCCATTGCTTTACCACATAGACTGTGACAACTTTGGGTGCTAATTAAAGCTACCGTTTGAAAAAAGTGTAAAAGTTCCTTGTGTGGTAAAGTCTTCTCCAACTCTTTTTCCCCTCCAAAGTGTTAAATGAATCCTCCTACACACAACCACAGTGGGATGTGTTTAGACCACTGCAGTGCACGTGGTCAGTCTGCAGTTTAGCCAACTCTCAAACACCTCTAACAACCTCTTTTTGGAGACTCCGCAAACCCCTGTGCCCAAAAGGCGCAGCATGAAGCGGGGCCAGGAGCGTCACTTGGGGCACGGCACTCCGTGTTCATTGCTTCAGAGGGCAGAGTGGGTGGCCGAGAGGCACTGGCCGGGCTGCTGAGAGGGCCTGTGGGCACGGCCCACGCACCGAGCCTCGTTCCAGATGCACTGAACAGCCCAAATCCATTTTGAGATGCATTCAAGATGGAGCTGCTCTGCTCCATACTGGGTGCCCGAGCACGGTCAACGCTCTGCTTCTGCCTTGTGACACGGGCCTAGGTGTCCAACAGACAAAACTGAGAATGGGTTTACGGAGGCAGCCCTTAAAGCCTGCAAAACAAGTTTCTCGAGGCTACCTGAGGTCCTAGAAAGGCAGGAGACAATTCTGCAACCCAAGCACTCCCGCAGGAGCGGAGCCTGATGCTATCCGGAGTGCCGACTGGACCAGCTACATCTAGCTGAAGAGCTTGTGACAGGCAGACAAGGAAACAAGCAGGAAATGGTGACCTGCACCACACGGATCACCAGTAGGCAGCTCCCAGGTGAGTTAGTTAATAGAAATATGAGGCAAATAAAACACCTCCATGGACCCTCTCTCACTGCACAAATAAGACAATACTTCCCTGTACAAGTTTGTGGAAGACCAAATGAATGAAATAAGTGTACGTATGCGCGTGTGCGCACGTGTGTGTGTACGCGCACCTTAAAAATCATTTTTCAAAGTTCCTTTATTGAAGATCCTCAGGAAAGACAACTTGATTCAATGCAATGAATAGTTTTATATATAAAAATGGCTAAATATGGAAAGACTACCTGTGGGGAAAGTGATAAAGTCAGAGGTTAAATATAGCAGCACCTCTATTTTCACATTCCTAATGTTCCAATAAGTATTTTTCACAAAAGGAGACATTTCCCAGTGAAACTGCTCAATAATACACTTTTACAGCACTTTCAGTGTACGTTAGGCAACTTCACAGAGCTACAGCTGCTCTGCCCGGGCAGTTAGCTGCACTCTAAGAGTTGTTGGTCTCCTGAGTCTCGACTTTAAGAAGCGAATGTGTCTCTTCCTTGAGGACTTAAAGCCATAAAAATACAATAGAAAATAGCTAAGCATGACTGCTTGCATCTCAGAACCCTTGATGCTTTACTCAAGGGTCCGCAGACATTTATTATTTTCTATTAATTTACAGAATTTGAATAAACCTATTTGGGTCAACTTACCAGACTGGTGGAACCACGTGCTTCAAAACCTACTGTTTGTTTCTGTCCAGGTGTCCAGGACTTGCATGGAAAGGGTAGAAAGTGGACACCCAGCAGGAACAAAACAGTTGGCTTTAAAGTAGAATTCAAGAGAAGAGAATAGGTCTGGAAGTCTAGTACTTTAGCAGAGTAGCGTCTCAGTCAAGTAGTCTGTGCAGTCTAAAAGAGCACAAGGAACACAAATCAGAAATCTGAATAGGCCTTAGGAGAGGTTAAATGGTTGGTTCAGCAGTTAAAGCTCCAACTTCCACAAATCCATTTTTTTTTTGTTTGTTTGTTTTTGCTTTATGCCACCAAAAAGAACCTACTGAAATAAGATCTGCCTCAAGGTTTCTATATGGTCTTTGGATGGAATATTTAGCGGCCTTTGAATATCTACCTCAAGGTTTCCATGTTCACTTCTTAATTAACAAAAAAATCTGTTATTCATAGGAATTACAACAGCAAATGTAAAGAGAAAGAGGGAAAAATAAAAACAATGTAGAATTAGAGACTGAGAAATCTGTTTTTACTGATAGTTTTCCTACCTTGAAATATGACATAACCGAGCATGCAAATAAAAGTGGCAAAATGCTTAGTATTAGCTATTCCTTATTGAACAGCAATAAATATGCTCTCATTACATGCAGAAATATACCTTTCAAAGCTTTCTTAAGCTGCAGTAATTTTAAGAGACAAATTGCACATTTACTGGATGCAAACAAACACTCTCTCAATACACACACAGACTTCATGCTGGCTCTGTCCTAGGAGGTTTTCCACTCCTCATTTAATGGCCAGGAGATTCCTTGATCGATGTTACCGGAGGTCAGTCTGGCTAAGGACATGATTCTGTGCTCGACAGCGGGTAATTTCAGCTGCATGGAGCCAATTCAGCTCCTGCTGGTTTCCCAGCTTAACATTTCAGGTCATTGATATGCAGGTGATTTGTGTCCAGCGATGGAGACAGGCACGGAAATCAGACCCACATACACAGCTAGCCTTGCTGTGTGCAGATTAGTTTAAAAAATAAGAAAATCTAAAAACACTGAAAAAAAGGCAAAGTAAAAAGCTGCTAGGGCTGCATGAAAGGAGGCAGCCACCTGCTGCTCTAGCAGTCCTGACGAGCCTGCTCCCAGCTTGGCAGCCCCCTGCTCCTGCTGTGGAGGTGCCAGTTAAAACGTATGGGCAACATGTAAAATGCAACTGCAACAAGAAGAAGCAAAGTCTTCTTGGCAAACAAGAAACCAGAGTAACTCTGAAGCCCTTTTGTGCATTCCTGTCCCCGGCGTATTGTGAATAGACATGGGTGCCTTAAACTATAAAGCATTTTTCTTGAGTAATATCACTTAATACTTGTAGACCATTTGCTGTTACATAATACGGTCACAGGAGGGAAGAACCCAGGTGTTTTAAGTTAAGAAATACAGGCTTGTCACAGTTCTGTTTCACTTCTTTCTCCCATAAACGACCTTGCCACTCTGGATGGATTTAGGACTACATAGCAAGGACAATCTTCTCCCAAGTCATTTCTTACTGCAGAAGGAAGAACTCACATGAGTGGCAAACACGAAAAGTTTTTACTATTAGTGTCTCAGAGAATGAGCTGCTTTTCCCTGCAATCTACTGGCAAGACAAGATCTTTAGCCCCATCTTCTGCTCCCTTTTCCTTCCACCAGAAAGGGCCCTGGCCTCTTTCTCTTCTTCTTAGAAAAACTAAAATGTCTTTCAGATAATAGCAGCATAGCACAAAATAAACTACTCTGATAAAGGTCTAAAGTTGGGATCCAGTATTAAATTACTCAACTTCAGGAAGATACAACCAGCAGACACCCAGCCCTGAGTTACATTAACCGCAGTTGAAAACTGAACAAAAAATTCATGTATTTTACCAGGTTGGATGAATGTAGAATACAGTATTCAGTCTTCCCCTTTATTCCTTAAAATGGTCTCAAACTCTAGGGAAACAAGTGCGTGCCTGTGAAGTGGCATGTTGTTATCCCCCCTCCTCCTCCGCCCAATTATGCTTCATTACTCTATATAAACATGTGATACATGTCTCAGTTACTTTCAATTGATGATAAATAAACTATATATCTGACCTGCTGTACATAAGCACATTTGATCCTTTTTTCTAGTGAGATGCATTATTATGTCACTTTTTTTACAGCAGAAAATAAGCCTGGGTCACCCTAAAGCTAGCAGTTACAAATCACAAAGGCAGTCTGGTTTATTGAATATCACATTTCCATTAAATCTTATTCATATGCAGAAGGAGTTCACATTGTAATTCAAGATGTCATCCTTCATTCCTCTTACACAAGATTATTTCATTTGGGTATCATTTATGCCAGTGGGCTTTCAGACTATTTATCCCCATCTACTGGCTGCTGGAATAGGATAGAAATACCTGAAAAACTGCATGCTGATAAGACAGTAATGACTGGGTCTTAAAGACAATTTCCTTTTAATGAACCATCATCACAAAAAGGCTAATAGTTCATATCTAACATGCAGAGGGGGTAAAAAAAAAAAAAAAAGGCAGTTGCTTTGCATGAGATTTCAGATGCCCAGAAAGGGCCTGCAAGATAATATATTAAGAAATCACAAGTTTGCTAGGATGGCATAAAGAGAATTATTAAAGTGATCCTAAGATCAGTGATAGAATACTACTAGTTCTTAAATAATTACATTTTACTCTGTGATAAAATGAAGGCCTCACATGAAGTGTTTAATATCTTGCTGACAACCCGACTAGGAAATTGCCAGCACATTTTCAACAGTAAAATGGTGACACTACTCACTGATAGGCAACAAATTTCTACTTCAGTACTTTGTGCATTTTCAAGTATCCACATAGCAATTCTGCAAGATACCATCTCCTTGTCTCATCTTTTTCTCTTCTTGAATTTGAAGTATTCTAATGATAAAGTTAAATTCTGTCAAACACCAGATGTTTGATCCCATCTAGTTGCACATAGCTATTTTAAAGGCAGAAATCCTGAAGTGATTGCCCTGAACTGTTTCCATACTTCTCCACAGGGTGTTAATGTTAACACTAAAATTCCTTTTAAGGGAGAGATTAAAAATAAACCCTAGTTTTAACAGAGCTATTACTCTGGACATCTCCCTGAACACTGCCCAGCCTGGCTTTGTGGCAGCCTCCATGCACCAGGGAGCTGCACATCCCTGATGCCAAACAGATCTCCCATTATCTAGGAATGCCCTGACCTCCCTCCCTTCCCTTTTCATCACTCTCTGCAGATGAAATTGGCCACAGTGAGGCCACTTCCATGTACTGCCTATACATTTGGGATGCAGAGCCAGGATTCCTTGGGTCAGGACATCCAGAATCCCCTGCACGGGGACACTCTTGCTACATGAAGAGTGCACAGGTCTGGGAGAGAGCAACTATAGTTGGGGACACAGAAGGATCTGCACACACAAAGCAGGCATGTGTCTGGACTGCCTGAGAGCTTTTTTTTTGTCTCATGCCTTTATTAAAAAAACCAAAACACAACGTGCAGCTCGGCAGCAGCAGCCCATCTCTGGCAGACACCCTGTTTTCCTAAGCAACGTCAAAAAAGTGTAGTTTTACAAATGGGTTAAGACTGTTAGAAGCCAAGGCTCCAGCTTTCTGTTTAAGCTCCCTACTAGCCTCGTTTTTACAATCTCTACACTTGTTCAAGGGGGGGATTCATAACATCCACCAAGGCCAGGGGCTGCTGGTGTTGACACTAGAGAAGTGAGGGACTTACTTAAATCATTCATAAAACTATATCCCTATCTTCTTTTTCTGTTTCTGCTTTCCTTAACCAGCTCTCTCCCCTGTTCAACATTTGGCTGTTAGCAAACACTGTTAGTTGAGGCTTTCATCCTGTTGAAGCCCACCCTCACTCAATACATCTTGCTTCATTCACTTGATGATCCACCGAAGAGCTAGCTGAAAACCATACTCTTACCAGCCTAAACTGCCTTTAGAAGCTTCTTTATTATACTGAACAGAAGTTACAGGACACTAAGGTATGTCAAACATTCATAAAAATGCATACAGTAACCCCAAACTATCCTCTTTAAAGAGGGTCTTGAAGCACATATAACATACAGAAAAGGTGCTACAAACTTCTGATGCCAGCTTGTGAAGACAATGATGGCCCAAAGCAGGGACAGCTTTCTCCACAAGGTACACGCTTGACCAGGACATCAGCTACACACAGTCTTATCTTGCAGTGCATTAAAATCTTCATTTGAATGCTTTTTCTAGAGCATTTGCTATGCTGTTGCTACAGTAATTGCACCAGTTAGTGCTCAAGAAGCCTGATGAACTTTTGAAAGACCGCATCCTAACCCATGATATCTAAAAGGTCAAGTTTGAAACTGGTACTGAAGAGGTAGAACACATCTGGGATACATACGTACAGAATGTATGATCTTAAGTGTGGTGAACCACAGGGCAGAAGTTCCATTTTCAGTTCCTGCTATTAGAGATGCTGGAAAGACCAACATTTCATAGGAAAGAGCATGAGGACTGAGCAGGAGGAAGATCACATCTGCACAGCAAATCTGCTACCTTAGACATTACAGTCTTAAATGAGCTCTTCTCTCTCCCCACTGAGAGGGAGGTAAAAATAAAGTTACTTGATGCTACCAGACTAGCAATAACAGTTTATATTAGTCTTTTAAAATACTTATTTCCTCACTCTAATCCTCACCAATAAGCCATAGCTTACTGCCCAGTCACCACTGTACAACACACACCTACTCTAAGGGGAAAGAAATTACCAGATAGGCTAATATATATTTAATACATTCAATAGTGCCCAACTACAGGTATATACACACCATGATCTGCCCAAGAATTGCCTCAAAATAAACCTCAGCACTGAAAAAAAGCTCAAACTCTGAAGTGTTTCTTCATTATTGACTACCTGTGATATGAAAACCTTCATAAAGAACCTTCCTTTATGCAAAGTGAAAAATAAAGGGGGGGAAATATTGGTATTGATGAAGCTGTCAATCTCATTGATTGAATAAGGCTATTTCTACTGTTGGAGCAGATGGTCTCTCTGGGAATACGTCACATGATCCCAGCTTTTACACATAACAGTACTTCCCAAAAAGTTTGAACAGCTTCAAAGATTTTTCCTAAAAGGACTTATTTTGGAACATGAACTTTGATGCCTTAAATACTAAGGCACTTGGACACATGTGGCAACTGCCAGATGGAAACTTTTGCCTCAGAGGCAGTATTTCCTCTGCCATTCAGCCCTGAAGTCACAATTCTCCCTACACAGTAGTTTTGTCTGCTAGTCCTTAAAGGAATGAAGGCCTCAAGCTCCTATTAAAACTTCCATTCCTTGTTAACAGTTTGTTAGTATTTCCCAGAAATACTCTCCAAATAAACCTCTGCGGACATGTGTGGCAGTAAATTTGGCTAACATCTAAGTGTTTTTTCTTTTTTTTTGACACTTCATTTTGTTCTCCCTACTGATCAGTATTCTGGAGCACATTAAGATTTTTCCCCTCCTCCATAATACTGTAATTGGTATTATAATTGGCTTTGCATCTCCAAAGTGTTGCTGACTGGTAGAAAATAGTCATTACTTAAAAAAAGCATGTTTATTATAATGGCGGAAACAATTGACTAACTATATATTTAAAAGAAACCTGAGAAAAGGCATCAAAACAAAAAAAATGGATTAAGAATGTTTTAAATGGTAATTTCCGCCCCCCTCCAAAAATAGACATAGCACCAGAATTACAAAAACAGGCATCCTCAAAAAATTGGTTTGACTCTAAAATTAGAGGTATTGAAGAGTGTATTATGCAGCTAGTTCTATTTAAATGCATCTTTCAGAGTTTGAGCTTTTTGAATATTGCTGGCATTACCTGATGTTATTACACTGATGATGCTACATTATTACTTCAGTGCAGGATTACTTACGCTGCACACCCCTAAGATTTGGCTTGTGAAAACTGCCTCTTCCCTCCCCTCCACCTTCCCCAGTTCCTGGAATATAACGTATTACTTGGCATCCATTAGGATTCAGAACATCAGATCCATCTACCGAGGGGAAGAGAGGAAGCTTCCTTGTTTAATCTCCATATGCACTTTAACAGAAGACAGTACGCCTAGAGTAATGCAAGTTTACATTTGTATTTGAAGTAAAAATAATGAGAAGTAGCCCCTCTGTGACAAATTCAGACATCTAACTCAAAATGCAATGCACAGCCATAGTAGTCACTTTGAGAACCTGCCACAGACCTACTACCGGGGTTGGTGAGTGCACAGCAAGAGCTGCACAGCCCAAGAAGAACAGAACATTACAAAAATACTGACACAGAGGTTCTGAAAAACCATCATCTCACACCATCTTCTGTGAAAGGTTACAGCACTGAATAGCAGAGCCTGCATGGATAAGGCTGAGGATCTGTACGGTGACAGATTCCTTTGAATTTTTATTTTTATCATTAATAAACAGTATGACATTGCAGTTCCCTTTGTGCAAGAGTCAGACTCTTGCATGATACATAGCCAGGGAGCTTTACCGGCATTGCTTCAAAGGAGCTCCCACAGGGCAGGACTGCATGTATAGCTGCATGTATAGCTTTATATCACTGCTTTTGATCCCACCCAATAACCATATGGGTTACCTACAGGAAAACCAGTAGGTGGAGAAAAAAAGCTCCATTTTTTGTTTTGATACAACTGCCTTGATATTGGCTCCCCCAGCCCCCCACAGACACTTTAAATAGGAAAAACAACTCACGAAAACCCCTAATGCAGTTGTTATAAAGGACAGGTCCCTTCAAGAGATTAATTTGGTCTGGATCGTTTTTTTTAGTTCCATTCAAGCAGCGATGCAGGTGGCCAAAACTACAGATGAAATTATGAAAATCAACATTTTCTCAAAGGTTCAATATTATCATCAAGGACATGTCTTCCGCAAGAGCTCAGAACAAAATAAAAACAGCCAGATTCTGCAGCTTGCCAATTAGGCTGAGAAAGAGTAGCATTACAATCTGACATTTCCTTGAATAAACAAATGTATACTTCTAACTCTTAAAAATATGATTCTACATGTAGTTAATTTCTGTTTCTCCTTTTTTGAGGAGGTGGATCAAAATTTCTCAGGAATGATCTAGCAGCTCTGAGAATTTCAAGTACACGCTTACAAAATAAAAGGTGTCTCCAAGATTCTCCAACAGCTATTTGACAGTAACATATTGTCTGCAGGGTTTCTACAGTACTGTATGTTTCTGCACAGAAAGTCCTGAAGGCTCTACTCTAGAAATGCTAACACTAAGGACAGAATTGAAAGCATCTCTGGTCATTCTCATACTATGAGTGACAAAAGAGTTGAACTGTCATTATAGGATGCTAAGTCCAAATATACTCTTACTTCCTTGCACCCTGGGCAGCAGCTGAAAAATGGCAAACTTGATCCAAAGATGTTAACTCTTTCTAGGCTAGTATTATGTAAGTTTTCCCCAGTTCTGCCCCCATCCGCCCCCTCCCACTCAAAAAAAAAAAAAAAATTCTAGACTGTATATAAACTCCAGAGAGGGTGGGAAGGGAAGAAAACAAGAAACGCTAAGCACGTGATGTGGATACTTTAATGCTTCCAGAAGAACAAACCATGTTTTCACCTAGCAAGAGGAATGCAGTACAGAGTCCTGACTATGTTCCATTTTTAACAGTAGTACTTTTGGAGCTGCTCAAATACAGTAAAAGGGGCATTTCAAAAAAACTTAATTGTGACCAATTATTCATGTTTACTTTCAGTTGAGTTTTCAGCCCCACATAAACGTGTAAGTGGCTGCTCTGCATACTGACTCTTGTTTCTGTGTATAAAGAGGAACACTATTAATCACCCAACTATATGGCCACAAAATGGCCTCTGTCCAGAATCTTGGGCAGCCACTAACAGGGAAGAAACATCATGTCATTTAGGTGACCAATTGCCAAACACTGGAAGCAGTGAGCTGACCAGCAACATAGACTTGTTCAGCTATTTTAAGTACTAAATAAAAATAAAAAGTGAGCTTTGAACCACAGAAGAGAAGGTTTCAGGTACCTCCTTGGAATAAGCATGCTAAGCAGTTTGTTTAAAACCTACAGGAGACATCACATCAAAAATATTTTCATCCTTTTGAAAGAGCAAAAGGCTATCAAACTGATAACACATGCACTATGTTAAGCAGTAACTGGATCCTGCCATTCTTAATGAAGTTCTCAGCAGTATTGCATAGAGGGGCACTTCTTCCTTAGATGTCACAAAAATACAGATTAGCTAGAAGACCACAGACCACTAGGCATACAGTGACTTAGCAGCACTGAATCAGTAAAAAAATAAAAAGAATAAATAAAAAATATTCCAAAAGTACAAACATAAGATGTTACATAGTGAACACATTATCTTCTTCCAATTTTAATACACATGCTTACAGCAGACATGATTATATTAGAATACCGGACATCATTTAGGATTTCTGAAGTTAGCTGAATAAAACTGAGTTTTCATGATGCAATTAATGCCACTTAATACTTCATAATGGCTGGAATCCACACCAACAGACAAACCAGACATTTTACATTTTGGAAGTGCACTAGACATAAAAGAAGGAAAAAAACCTCTCATGTTACTCTGCAGAACCCAAATTTAGTTTCAGTACGCTTAAAGACAATAGCTACAGTTACCTACAAACAGCCCTTTCCACTGTTCAGGCTCCTGATTTATCTCCTTCCCTTACCAAGGACCTGAATTTGCTCAGCATCTAAGGCATCTAAAAGCCTAGCATAGTTATTTCATGTACATTTAAAACATTAGATTTTAGACATTTAAAAACCTCAACAAAAACCCAAAAGGAAGTCAGTAAGAGACTGAGATCTGAGAAGACCAACAGAAAACAACACAAAGAGAGGGAGCAGCCAGTAACTCACTTTCCAGGTACTTCTCCATTCTGGTTTCACTTTCTCCAAGTCCTCAGGAAGTTGACTACATTTGTCAGAAAAGATGTCTTGCATACTCAGTAGTTTAGAGTCTTATTATCCACAGTGATACTGTATAATAAAAGGAAAAAGGAAAACAAGTTTTAATAGTTAACTATTTTTATTTCTTTTTCTTCAATCAAAAGAACTTACAAGTACACACTTGACACAAAAAGACATTAGAAACAACATCCTACATCAGTCAGTAATTACTTGCAAGATTACACTTCACAGAATATAAAAGTCAGTAGCTTCTAAAAACAAATTCAGGTACCATTTCTGACCTGTGTTTTTCAGTAGACCAGGTGCATCCAACACTGGAACACAACTTCAACGCCATGTCAAGGTCCAGCTTTCTTCTGCTTTTCACCAGCTCTAACAGCTGAGGGCCAGCACACCGTCTGCTCTATGGCCCCTTCTTTTCATCTGCTCCCCCAAGCTTCGATTTGCAGAGCTCTCTAAAGCCAGAGCTGCCCTCCTACCAAGAAGGGCTGAACGACCCTATCTAAGGAGCCAGCAGAAGCTTGTTTTGCTGAACCTGCGAGTTCAGGGCAAAGACCCCGACCACAGGCACTGTGTTCTGCTGCATCTTACAGTAGGGTTAAGTTCTTAATTGAAAATGAAAGCATGGGTTACTTTACTGAGACAGCCAGGCAACAGCAAAAATAAAAAAAAAGACACCAACAGGAGGGGGGGGGGGGTGGAGGGAGGAAGAGAAGGGAATAAAAAGCTCAGCAACCAACTGACCAGACAAAGCAGCCCTAATACCCAAACCCTCGCTGGGACACCCACCATCCTGGGGGAGGATCTGGGGGTTTCTGCTTTCCCCAGGGGCCTGCAGACAGGCCGGGATCATAGCCTGGCCTTGCCCAGCCGCGAGGAGCCCAGGTGCTGCTGCTCACTGCCCTGCTGGAGCCTTGCTGGGGGCCACAGGAACAGGGGAGGGCTGCAGGGAGCGGGACGGGTGGTTTCCTCACACAACACAGGTAATAGGCCTGTGTTTAAGGGGAATCTTTTGGGTATGTGCAGGACTGGACTAGCTAACGAATACAACTGTTTACTTGCACTTACGGCGCTCAATTAGCACGAAACCCTTCTTTGCCTTTTGCTTCACCTGCCCCCCGACGCTTTGCAAAGCTACGTGCACGTGTGGGGCTGTGTTTCGCAGTGGATGCCTTAGCTGAAGCCTCAGCCCTCTAACAAAACCTTTCTCCCCACTGAAATAAACACGTCCCTCGCTATTGCCACAGCCCTGGTGATAGTGAAGTTAGAGTTCAGTGCTTTATAAGTCAGAATTCAGTACTTTACAGAAAGTTAGCCACCACATCCAGTTTTCTGGTTTTCTATTTGTTTCTGTTCAATCTGTTCTGTTCTTTCTATCTGTTCAAACTGTGCTGAGATAAAAATTATTCAGCATCATTATAAACCCACTAATGACATTACAGAGATACCACTGATTGCACCTTTGTAATTTATGCTTACACTTATTAGATCTCTGATCATGTGCAACTTTCTCAGATGCCATGGCATGGTTTGACCTGGCTGTTTCGTTTGGTTCAGGCAAGTATATATTTTATTAGTTTTAATATAGATAAGGTATACCCAAAGATGTATATTCTGTGTTTCTTTGACTCAGGCTTCAAATCTTAACTCAAAGTGATTATTAAGGCAGTTGCTAGTCCTTGCCATTCAGAATTGTGATTCACAGACCGTTTCCTTGATGATACACTGGTACTTATATATTTAATATACAGGGGACTAAATAGAATGGATTGATGTCAGATTTGATTTTCTTAGTTTAACACAGCAGCCGTTCAGGATGATTTTAACATTACTATTTCATAACCTGCTGCAGTTCGTTAGTGTGCAGTTCTGGTACTATTTTCCTGCATGATGGGTCAAATGCTGCACATTTGCTCCACTCTCACCTTAGCACCAAGACACAAGGCCACAAAAGGTTCAGAGGCTCCATGATGATGAAACTCAAGGTGTGCAGCAGAATAGCCATGCGGGTAAGTAAGGATCTTTGCAATGTGGTGCCCCTCTCCATGTGAGTTTGTGTGTATGTGTGAGACAGGCAGGCAGGCAGACAGACAACACAGTGTGAGTTGGTGGGGAGAGGCGTTATTGACTCGGCATTCCTAAGTTTTCAACACCTGTAAGAACAACACAGGAATGCCATTTACCAAAGCAGGTGCAATAAAGAAAGAAACAGAATCTAGTCTCCAAGGAGTACCACAGTTTTCATGCTATGTGGTTTTAGAGTGTAGCATTCATGCTAGTTTTCTTGTTTTTATTTCATTCACATTCTGTTGCCCTATTTGAGTAACATCTATTTGCCACAGCTCCTTACACAAGATTCACATTTACTAGCTGGTGCGTCAGTATTTTCACTGAGATCGACAAACCTACTTTTTATGGGCATACTTTTTATTACTCATTAGTGCCGGAGTCCCACAGCAGCTTAAAAAAGTCATTAGCTGCTCCTGTTCCACTGAAGTGAGCGAACACAAAGTGCAGACACGACTGCCAGAACCCAAGCCAGAGCACAGACCAGACCTAAGGAGCACTATCAGCCAGGACAAGCTGTGCTCCACCGCAAGATGAATTTTGATAGAAACTAGTTTTCTTTAATAAATCCTTGTAAAACTACCCAGGAGTATGAATACTGCCTTTGACAGTGACAAACTTGCTTTTGTTACATATTTTTGTTTTTGTCACATTAAATAGTTTTAATTTCATTCCTATTTCATATTTCTTAATAATTCACAACTCTGCTGTAGAAACAACAGATTGTGGACTTCTGTTTGTATATTTGATGTGCTAGAGTAGACTTCTAGAAAGTAATCTGACCCTTCCATTTCCTTCCGTTACACTTACTAATTTATTTCTGCCACACCTCCAGCTAGGTGTTGTCTATGATTGTCACTGAATCTGTGAAGCCAGAGTTATTAACAATAAAACAATAAATAATGATCATTAGTAATGCATTAGGTGCTGTTTCTTCACTGTTAATTGTCATACTTTTTTTTGTGCTTATTTTTCATTGTGTTCATATAGTTTACACTTACCAGTAAAATATAATTTTGACCAACATTAATATTTATGATACATAACTGGATTTTCTCATGTAGAAACACAAATAGTACTGTAGAACACGCTACAAATAACAGTGTGACTGGATTTGTTTTAATATACTATAGAATTTTTTCAAGTATAGCATTCTGAAATGTATTTTTTATTAAACCAGTTTCAGAACCTAATAAAAATGTGCTTTAATGCCTAAGCATTTATCATATTTCTTGATATTTATTCAACACTTTTCAAGCATCTCTTCCATACACGTATCAAAAATTCTCCTGTCTTGCTTATGCATCTCTTCACTTGAATTTTTCACATCCAGAGACCGTCTCCTGAGGCTGTAGGCACTGAGCGTGCATGGATTCTTCAGTCTAGATTTCCTGTCCTCTGAGGAATAAGGACAACAAACTGAAATGTTTGGCCACGAGCAAAGCGCATTTTTCACTGACAGCCCTATATATTCAGCACTTACAGTGCTGAATTACACTTTTCTGTGTCCTAAGAAGAAGTAAGACCATTGTCATATCCAGAGAGCTGCCCCTCAGGGCATGGATTGTCTGACACTTTTCGTCCTGCACAATGTTGCCTTGAGCCCTGACTGATGCTCTAAGTACTACTGAGATACGAAGGAGAAGATTGATTGAAAGGCCGGTATCTTTTAGATGGACACACCGATACAGATGGAGGAAAAAAAAAAAAAAAAAAAAAAAGGCCCAAGCTTTCAAGCACAAAAGCTTCTCTACAGCCCTAACCTTAGAGTGTCAACAAATGATGGGTAGGGTTTGGTGACGGTAACATTTTAAAGAACCTAGTTCACAGCAAGGAAGTTAACTGTGCACATAATTTTCATTTACCTGGTGTCATCCTATCTTTATTCAGAATACAAAGCCTTAAAACTACACATCATCTTTTCTCTTAGAAGTATTGTAATTCCACACCATATTCCCACAAATTGAGTGCAGATTTTTGTTATCCTATGCTCCCTCTCCCTGTCTTCAGATGGTAGTTTGATGAAAAACATTTTATGAGCTTATAAATGCTTATTTTGTATCTTTTCTGACAGAAACTTACTTGTTATTTTGTGCTGTTTATAGTTAGAGCTCCTACTGACTTCTGTGAGCATAGAAGTCTCGCCTAATAAGGGCCCTCAAGGGAAGTATCTAGCTTTTCCAGATTTCTGAGTGGAAATTTGTGCCAGCAGCATCTCTTAATTGCTCAAAGAATCCCTTAAACATGTGAATCATTTTGCTGCTGACAACACTTGGCAGAAGCTAGTTTAGGGTAGTGCCAAGGCAGGGGCCTTTGCAAAATTGCTGGCTGTACTTTCCTGCCTGGTGCTGCAGCTCTCTCTGAAGTTACTGCCTCAGAAAGTCTCCGTCCTGGTTGGCGCTCCTGGCAGCAGCCTCAGCAGGAGGAGCCATCTTCTCTCCTGCAGAGCCCTTTCCTCTTGGTTAAAGACCAGGTGATCAGCACAGCTGCTGCCAGAGTTGAACTGATTCAGTGGACAGATAAAGGATTTTCATTCTTCAGCTCTCTCAGAGATGCTCCTTTTGAAATAGCAAACTAAATGAACAGAAAACAAAAGATATGTCTTCCTAAGATAACCCAGACAGTCATTAAATTTAACCTAGTTAATAAGTGAATGCATTTTAGATATTTGCCTTGTTCATTATATCACTTACCAGTCTTATCATCTTATATCATTTCGTCCCGGCATAAAATACAATAAAGGAACACTCCCTGCAGCATCTCTAAAGCTGAGACTGGCGTATGGAAAGGTAGCACAGAGTTTTCTTGACCGAGCACTTAGCAACCTGAGCGCACGAGGACGATGATCCTGCAGGGCTGCTGACCTGCTCCTGCAGGTGGAACTGATCCCACCAAAGGCACGTGCTGATGCCTTGACACCTCCAGCACGGGATTCACAGGCTGCCAATGGAGTGATCGGTCAACTGCCGTTCATTTTCTTGAAAATAGAAGCAAATTTTAGAAAAAGGGAAAGCTTGGATAGCTATAACTAAATAGCTAGGTTATTTCTACCTAGATAGCAAGTGTACACATGATGTAGCTCCTGCTCTGAGTCAACTAGCTGGTAGGATGTATCCTCTGGACTTTCCTGAGTGTGCACTGAACTCACTGTTAAGTATACCACTGATGACTACAGTTTGATTACATCTCCACTTTAAACCAGAACAGTTACTGCAGGCTGTTAGCTAGTATTACTTTATTTTGCATCAGAACTGACAAATCTATTCATCTGCCTCCAGAGCTCTTGCCAGAGAACACTTAGCACAAGAGCAGGTTCAATCCCTGCAGCTCTACACTGGTTGAGTCAGCATCCATATACCGCTGTGAGGGGGGACCATACAGCTATCCCTCAGGAAATGGCTGGGGTAAGAATGAATGTGAGTGTGTAGATCAAATATGCAAAACTGACTGTGATAATTTCGGCCCAAACTACTCGCATTAAGTGGAAAGATGACCATGACTCAGATTAAACAGTGTCTAGTAATTACAAAAAGATTTTTGAAACAATGATGGAGTCAATCTGAAAACAAATATTAACGAAGCATGAAAATTTCTAAATGGGAGAGAGACTTTGGAAAGGAAATGGCAGCACTTAAAAAATGTTGTTTGCCTCTGCCAGTGGTCGCCCACCAGCATTACGACAACTTCTGGCTAGTCCAGTCAGCCCGCCCATGGGACACTCCAGCCCAGCCAGCATGGGGTGCCACAAGGAGGATCCAGTCCCCGAGTTCCCTGCGTATGGGCCCTTGTGCGGTGTTTTCTGAAAAAAAATGCCCAAAGCTGAACACAACGTGCGCAGCATTCAAGACATTTCACCCCAGCTGGTGCTTGGCACTACTGCAGCACACCACAGGCTTAGGCTCTAACATCAAGACCGATCTATGCTAACTGGCCAACACAGGTGTATGCCTGTAATATTGTGTAAGTGCAAAAGTACAGCTTTGAGGAAAAAATTGATGGTATAGAAAGGTACAGAAACTTGCAGGGTTTTTTTTTAACAGTTTATAAACTCCTAATATTGTGGTTTGTCTGTTGTAACACCGATCCTGATCCGGATGGTATAGTCCATTCATTGCTGATTATGTATTGTTTATAACCCAATAAATGTTTTGCTCCTGATTTGCATTAAACTATGTGCACTGAGCAGTTTTAGTCTGCAGCAACAGTAATACACAATTTTATGTCTCATACATGTGCCTGGAAATGAGCAAAGCTCTTGGATCTCCTTTCTTTCTATAGAAAGATAACTACTTTGGGAAAGTTCCTAAGTTGGAATAATAAAGCCCCTTAACGGCTCAGAGAAGTGACACCCAGGATACGTGGCAATGCTGGAACAAGGCAAAACAAGCTCCTGAGAAGCCAACAACAAAATCTAGATGTCAGGACAATGCTTATGCCACGTATCCGCATAAGGATACCAAGGAGGATTTCTGATCTGAAATGCAACTATCAAGCTGAATTTTATTATAAACAGTGCCTAGAGGAATAATAGAGTCCAAAGGTTCTAATACCATTTTTATTCTGATAATGAGATCCCACTTAAAAGCCATTAATTCCTTCCAACTCCAGAATGTAAAAATAGGCTTTAGGAAGCTGCACAATCACACAGGGAGTTTTATGCAGAAAGTCTGAACTACTATTGTTTGTGTTATGATAACCATCATTTTGTTTTATATGTGTAATATCAAAAATAGTAAGGTATAACTGGCTAAACTATTTCTTTTTGCCAAATGAAACATCCATGATTTGCAGATACGCATAGCTGTCTTTTAAGGTTATTCTCCCCTGCCAGGAGAATAAAAGCAGCATTAGGTCAGCCTGAGGAACTGATTTTATTGAATATGTTTTGTAATGTCCTCTGATTCAACCGTTACGTTTGTAATTCCTGGTCCAGCTCACTACAAAGCCATCACCCTGTCAGGCCTTCTCTTCTCCTAATGTGCTCTAAATAATGACTTTGAGCTGTCTTTCCTCTTTCACTTCCACCTGAGAGATCAGATTTACACTGCTATCTAAGTAAATATGTTTGAGTACTATAAAACTAGGTACTATTCAAATTAATTTGCTTCACAGTTTGATCAATGCCCTAGAAGTTATGGTTTTCGTAGAACTTTTATGAGATACATTTCATAGCACTGTATCAGCACTGTATGAGGAATATGCCACGGTTTTTTATCATACCAATTTATAAGATGTATTTGATAGCATTTTATCTAGCCACTTTACCAGATAGCACTAATAGCATTTTAGCACTAAGCTCTCTGGGGATATTTCATGGCATGCATTTGCCTATCAATAAATAAATAAATAAATAAAAGCATAGAAGAAGCAAGAGGTTAAGAACAATGTTAACCCTTGCTATTCTGATAGAAATGATTGGAAAATTCAACTAACTGCACATTTTTATGCAAGGAAATCTAAGATCATATTTCAGGAATAGAATTCTGCTTTGGTTCCATCAGTACAAGATGGAGATATGTTCTCAGTGACATCTTTCCAGCCCAGTAGTATGTGTAGAATAAGATCATATTGCTGCGGAACATGCTGGTGGGTTCTCACTTTCTTACGGCATATTTTTGCTTTATGTTCCCACAAATCACTTCTAAGTACTTTCACATGGGGCTCTCCTGCAGCAGTGCTCTCCCTGCTCTGATTCATCTCCTTTCCCTTAACCCCTTGCTGACAGTGTCCTCCCGCATTCAGCACTCAGCACCACGCTGCAGCCAGGCTCTCTGGAGCAGTCCCACAAACCTGACTCAGTCACTACTCAAGCCAACCGGGTACCAAGACACAGAAGAGTAGATTGGAAGAGGAGCAGCATACACAGTTTCCCTCGCAGTGGGAAGAAGCCAGAAAGTCAGAATCTCCAAACTGAGAAGATATTGTTTCTTCTTGGTTGCCATGAAAATCACACAAACCCTGAGCAGCAGAACCATCAGCAGCTTTCCAACATCTGGAGAGTCTGAAGAGGAAGCGGAGAAGCCAGGAGAGGTTATGTTGGAGAGTGTAAAGTGAGGGTAGGCAGGTAGCTAGAGGTTTCTTTGGTCTGAAAAGAAAGGTGGGGACATGATGTGACCGAGAGTTTATGTCGGAACAGAATCTTGATGACTTGATATGCTTGGAAAAAAAAAAAAAAAAAAAAAAAGACCCTAAAACCAAACTCAGCAACTCGTTTTTTCCACTGAAGGAAAGTCACTGGCGACGGTTCATGTACAGCCACCTCTGGGTATTAGAGCACACTAGAACTGATACAGCATCTTAGCCAGAACAGACAACATTGCTCTCCACCACGTATCTGGACAGTGATCTGTGAGCACAACTATTTCTAAAAGTCTCTCCTCAAACTCCCAGACTGAACCAAATTCTAAACTGGCTTTACAGTCTACACATTAGAAGAGTAACCAGGCAGAGAGCCACAGTAAGTATTTACAAAAGCAAGACAAAACTTTAATATGTAAGTCAAGTTCAAAAAGAATAAATATATAGATATATTCCAGCCTGTCACCAAATTCTGTTTTAAAAGTATAATACTTTATAAGGTTATTTTTCACCTTAGGATACACTTGCATTTTTACTTCATTTAAACATAAAAGAAGCTTATAGTTACACAACATGAAACTTCCTTCATGCAAAATATCATATCTTGCAAGTTCAGCAAGATATGTAATTAAAATACCAACAATAGACCCTGTGAGTACTGTGATACTAGCATGTTTGATTTGAGGATTGTAAAACAAAAATACTGACAGCAGACCTTAGCTTGAAAGTAGCAAGTAGCATTTTGGGAGTGACATCCAGCTGTCTATCCTGAAGTTTTTCATGGAAAACTCCAGAGGTTGGACATTTCTCCCTGATTCTCCTCTCTTGAAGGTAGGGATCTGAACACAGTGTTCAGCCATAATCCAGCACAGGAATTGCACATATCTGGCTTGGTACAGGAAAATGGCACTTTTCATCTTCCACTTGCATATGCTTTCTACCATTTCTATGCTGGAATAAGTCGGTGATAATTAAATATTTTTTTGCAGCAAAGCTTGCTGCTCAGGAAAATATTTAATTAGCAAATGAAGCAGAGGGTCTGATGATCTCCCAGAAGATGAAGAGTGCCAACATCATTAATGTTTGCAGTTAAAGACAAGGGAACAAATAAATGAAAGAGATGCAAGTTCACTGCATGTCCTTGCTCCTACAGAACACTACTGCTATAAACAGCACCAAAGCAAAGAGTGAAAAACAGGAATTAGGTTTCCTTACTTCTATACAATTGAGAAGCCTATGTAAGCAAAGCAAAGAATGTCAAGCATGGCAAATCTTGATCTTAATCTGCCCAAAACTACTTTTTACAAGTGGTGATATTCTCATTATAACATATATATGTCAAGTTATACTGTGATGTTTGTGTATAGTAGAAGTTGGGGACAAGAGAAATTTCTGTTAGATTGATGATGGTGAAACTTCAGGTAAATTCTCAAGTAAACTGACTGTAATTCCTGACCCAAGGCAAGAATTGCTAAATAACCTAAGTTTACAGAATAGTCTTCCCATTATAGCAACACTGGACCTAAACAAAGCTGATCCAAGAACTTCCTTGTTCCTCCTGCTGCTGATATTGGCAGGCCAGTTCCTAGAACTTCTCCCAAAACTGCTATACTAGAGCCCAATAGTGCTTAGACTAGCCTTAGAGCACCACAGTAATGCTCAAAGCTGAAGCCATCTGGGAATGGCATAGTAAATACATCTACATGAACTGCTTTGTAACTACAAACATTCAGTAGCACCAAGCACTTCTTCCTTACGTTATATAACGTAAGGAAGTGCTTTTAAAGTGGCACTTATGCTCACTCAGTTGATGATGAAGTATGTGACTGAAAAGCCATATAGCTGTCTGGCTCCCATTATGCTTCCCCTAATGCACTGCAGGAAAGATAAAAAAAGACATAATTCAAAATTTTGTCAGACTGTGTCTCATATAATTCTGACAGTCAGTTAGTTGGCAGAAGGGCAACAGAGCAGACCATAGCAATCCACAAGCTTTTGGTAGGGCACAGATGCCTTGGAGATACTGCCACCAAAAATGGGGCAGGAAACTCTTTCTTCTAGAACGTATAAACTATGTCTCATAAACAATGTCCCGGAGGCACTGTCCCTGGCAGTGTTCAAGAAAAGTGTAGATGAGGCATTTAGGGACATGTTTTGGTAGCAGGCCTGGTGATGATGGGTTTATCATTGGACTTAGTGATCTTAATGGTCTTTTCCAAACATAACAATTCCATGATAACTTCCCAACAAAGGTGCTTGAGGAGCAGTTAAAGAGAGGCATTCTGGCAGACCTTGTACTTACTGTATGGCCGGGGAAGTTGAGATTAGGAGCAGGGTTGGCTGCAGTGACCAGGGAGCTGTGGGATTTAAGATCCTGAGAGGAGAAAACAAAGCAAAGAGCAGAACTAAAACCCTTAACTTCAGGAGAGCAGACTTCAACCTGCTCGGGAATCTACTTGGAAGAATTCAATGGGAGATACTCTTGGAGAGAACAGGGATCCAAGAAGGCTGATTTTCATGGGTCACCTCCTCAAGGCTCAAGAAGAATCCACCCAATATGCAGAAAATCAAATAAAGGTGGGAATGAAATCAAAGGATGTGGATGAACACCAGGATCATGGCTGAACCCAAGTATAAAAAGGAAGTGTGCAAGAGGTGGAAGCAGGATGAGGTCATCCAGGAGGAATACAGAGAAACTGATCATGCAAATATGGAGCTGAATCTGTCAAGGAACATGAAAAGTACTAAAAATATTTCTACAGGTATATTAATAGTGAAATGCAGACTAGGTAAAATGCGGGTTTGTGGCTCAGTGAGGCAGTAGCCCTAGTGAAAAAGGAACACAGAAAAGGCAGACATACTGAACACTTTCTTCACCTTGGTCTTTACTGGTGAAGCTGGGTCTCTTCAGAACTCAAAATTTCTGTGCTTCTGGGGGAAAAAAAGAACAAGCTCCAACAGTTGTTTATTCATAAGGCTGAGGGCCCACGTCCCTCACAAGCATTTCACTGGGGAAAAAAGAAAAAAAAAACTTCTATGGATGTACAATTAATCCTTTCTATAATAAACATAAAAACAATGTGAATGCAGTGGCAAAATATGTGCAAAATAAATATACCTGTGTAGGCAAGCAAGGAAACTGCAGACCACTGGCTGGAAAACTCACATATCACAATATGACTGATTTAAAACATGTCATTTTAGAAAGCCTATTCTGCTAGAGAAAAATTTTTCGTGTTCATTGTCTTTTCACTGCATTTTCTTTGAAGATACAGATTATTTCTAATTTGGTGTTCATTCCTTTTCCAAAGCAAACTTTAAAATGATCAACTCTGTCACTTACCAAAAGATTAATATGTTTCCCCTCCCCCCAAAATTTTTCCTTTAACAATATTGGATTTCAGGAAGGAAAAAAAAAACTAATGATATAACTTTGTGTAGCACAGATGACAAACGACATGTCCCATTAAAAAATGGTGATTATAAAATATCTTCCTGCCATCCAAATTGAAATTTCATGCAAATAATAAGAGACGTAGGAAAAGATGATTACATTCTGATCCGTTTCATATGAATGTATGTTTAAACATCATGCAATATTCTACTTGCATTTTTTTCCAAGAAGGGTTCTTTTTCTTTCTTTTTTTATTCATGAACCAAAGAAAACACTACACTTAACGGTTCCCATTCAGCACAGAAGCAACATCTGGCTTAGTTTTAGTACTACCCCTTCTTTATCTTGTAAAGTTGTTCACCTTGACTGAATTGTCAACAAACACAGAGAGCAGAACAATTTAAACCCCACGTGTGAGTGCATCCTCTGATATAGAGGCCTGATTCTGCAATGAGCTGGCTGCACACCTAACGTTAATCAAGTAAGAAAGACACTATGGGTTCAGGCCTAGGAGATGATGAAAGAAAACAACACTGCAACCTGCCTGAATGGAAGATGGAAGATGTGCTTTTAGTTCTGCAAGGGCCACTCAGAGGGTTTGAATCATGGTGTCCATCCATGAATCTTAACTGCTATCACAGGGTGACTCCAGAGCCGCAGTAAGACCCATATGTTGAAAGCTTTGGGATGGGGAAATAACTAATAGAGGAAAATGCACAGGTAAGGGGACATAAAAAATAAATATTTGGAGTTAATAATAATAATAGTGATTTTATTTTCCAGAGCATAAAGATTTTAACAAATACATGGATAAAACCAAACTCTGCAGGCTGATGGCCTTCTACAATAAATGCCTTGCCTGTTATGAAAAACAGCAAACAGAGGCAAAAGAGTAACAACACTCTAGAACCTCCAAAACGGTCAAACTGTGACAGCCGTTAAGCTCAGTAACATGACAGGAATAAATTGTGCAATGCTGCTTTGCTCTTAAGAGACAGAGTGCAGAATAAGAAATGTAACACAGAAAACTTCCTTAGCGTATGAACATTTCCTTAGCCTAGCCTGGACGAGAAAACAAGTTGAATAACCTTCCATGTTCTATATTTTTATTAGTGCAAATTAGTAGCTACAAACAGCTATCAAAACAAGCTGTTGTTGAGCAGGCAGCGTTTCACCAGAGGCAAAGGACAAAAACAATCTTTCTTTCTCATGTCAGCAATGAATGGTATCTTCCAAGCTGATTCTTGCACACAGTATTGCAGAGTATTAATTAACAACAGTTATATAGAACTAGCAACAACAACAACAATAAAAATATTGCTCGTTCTGCTTGAGCCTAGTAGGGCAATGTTTTGACATATGAATAAAACTTTCAGCTAATAGGCAAAGTGCACACTGGTTTCAATACCAACAAAACAAGCACAAGATACCCTTCCTGGATTCTAGCTTGCCTTCTAGCTTACCTTGAATACCTCTGTCCGGACCCCAGCCAGAGGACTAAAAAGACTTTTAAGGGCAAAAAAGGAAGCTGTAAAAGTCTATGAATTATAAAGATTTATCAAAAATGACTGTGTAAGGCAGAGCATAAACATCAGTAGGCAAAACTGAAATGGAAGTGGGTAGGAAGGAGGAGGACTGCTCCTCCTCCCATCTTCCCTGCCATCATTTTTTGCTTCCAGGATTGGTTTCAGTCAAGGTGGCTTTCTGGTCTGCAACAAACTCTTGCACAGTTCCCACTGATACACCTTTCTCTTTCCATGACAGCTCTGAAAATTCACATCTGGAGTATTGTGTCCAGTTCTGGGCCCCACAGTACAAGAGGGATATGGAGCTGCTGGAGAGAGTCCAGCGCAGGGCCACAAGGATGATCAGGGGCCTGGAACATCTGCCCTATGAGGAGAGG
>JAWLRI010000092.1:49017-72051 GCA_034781795.1 Crypturellus tataupa
TTCTCTGGAGATCTTCAAGACCCGCTTGGATGCTGCCCTGTGCCACGTGCTCTAGGTGGCCCTGCGTGTGCAGGGGGATTGGACTAGGTGACCTCTAGAGGTCCCTTCCAACCTTAGGCATTCTGTGATTCTATGATTCTATGTGTTGTTATAAAAGTACTGAGCAGGGTACTAAATCTCACCTGTTATTTTATAATATTTTAGTCTTAATTTTTCATTGGATAAACCTGGCTTATCAGGATACATTCAACTCTGTCCTGTATTTCTTTTGTAAACAGTATTACTGCAATAAGTATAGAAGGAAAATTATATTAATTTTTTTTTTCTACAAATATAAGTAATAAAATACATGTCCTAGGAAACAGCTCATTAAATTATATGCCATCATTTTAAAATAGAAATGTAATTTTAAGAGATTGGAAATTATGGAGAAGCGATTGAGTAGAAGGTTAGAAGAACATTTTGAAAAAGATATTTTCCTTTTTTCAGAAGTTTATACACATGACGTGTACAGAGGCAATGCACTTCTTAAAGTCATATGACACAAGTAATATTATATTATGCTTTATTATGCTTTCATGTTAGCACTATACAACATAATTGAAGTACATATTTAGTAGATTAAGAACTGGCTAAATGACAGATCTCAATAAGCTACTTTTAATTAGTCATCAATGCTCCTCTCTATCAACCTCATGTATTTCTAGTGAGGCTCTACAGAGATCAGCATTCAGTCTGGTACTATACAATTTTTTCAGTAAATATACTTATGGGAGCAAATTTCTGTAAATACATATCTTTCAATAAATATGAGTAATGGAGTAAGTACAAAATCATCACCAATGCAAGTTGCAAAAGACACAAAAGTTTGTGAAAAAAATGATTTAAAAGAAGGGGATGCGTCCAACCTATATGTCAAACTAGTACGATGTGATGCACTTAATACAAACAAAGAAGATGACAGATATCTTTGTGAAATGTGAAAGTCTATTGATGAAAGATGCAATTGGATATAAGAAGGCACTGAACAGGCTTAAGTGGCATTTTATGTCTATGCAGTATTCGTAGAAGTAGTTCTGGTCAAGTTTCTGTAGCTCACTTTTACAACTGAATTTGAGAAAACATAACAGTAGATAAAAGTTTAAAACACTTTATGGCAAGGAATGCTTTACAGTATTGGAAAACCCAGTACGCGTGTCTTATTACAAAATAAAAATAGATAAAAATCAGAAGTAATTTGGTTGCAGTGACATAACTGCCCTCACAGAGAAGACACTATATGCCTCTGGACTCTAAAAAAAAAAATATGATCAAGAGCAGGTCAGTTCAGAATTAAGGATTTTATTTACTCTTCTATTTGCAGTTAACATGTGCTATTCAATTAGCTTTTTTCAATTAGCTTTTAAGGGACACTATATTCTTTAAACTGATCATGACCAAATGGCATGGTCAGGCATCTGTCTTCTTTGCCTTTTGATATCCATAAATCAACTTACTGCTTTTTAAGTTTAGCTCTGGTATCCTCACATTTGCTGAACAACTCTGTAATTTATCAGGGAAGAAAATGCTCCTTTACCCTTCCTGAAAGGTGTTGTTTGAATTCAGCTTGCGAATTCAGTGCGGGAGGACCACAGCTGTATCCAGCAACCTTTTCTCTCTGGGATGTCACGGCACCCCTGTGTTTGAGTTCAGAGAAGCTGTGCTCCCACAAGAGGTCTTATTTGCACTGAGCCTCAAATCACCACTCTAAGGATGACTACCTGATCCCACAAGGATATTTATTACGTGTCTTTAGTACTGAGGTTGTCAGACCTTGCAGACACCGCACTTGCAGAAGGTTGTTAGGATGTCTGAGGGGTAGAAGGTGAAAACCAGCTTTGAAATGCATCATCCAACAATAAAATTTGGCAGTTCTTTTATCTATGAATTACATTCTGCCCAGTCATCACAAATCTGCCACCTTCATGGCCTCCCCATCCATTTTTATTGCTTCTCCTTTTCTATTATCTACTTCTGAGGTATTTTTATGTACTTCAAGCCACCTCACCTTTTCTTCCTGACCTGGCACCACATCTACTCTCTGGTCCCCCAGCTGTTGAACAGTCTTTAAAGCAGAAGCCTCTGAAAACAGAGGCATTTCATATTCTGAGATCCTAGAAGGCAACAAAAGCAACAAACAATAATTGCTCTTTGCAGATGTCATGCCCTTTTGCTTTGCTGTTGTGTTAATTTTGTTACTGGAAAATCTGGAGGGAATATACTAAATATCCTTTCATAGCACAAGCAGGTTTGCCGGAATTTTAGGAGGTGGAAATGAGGGAACAGGGTCACTACTGAGGACAAGCTTTATCCAAAGAATAAGCAAAATAAACATTATACAATAAAAAAAAAGAAAAAGAAAAAACATGTAATTTCTGCAAAAAATATGGGGGAATCATGAAGGATATATATGTTGCTGAGGCAGCGCAGTTTCCTTAGTGAATGTGTTTCAGTGGAAGAGCAAATTCCTGCCTATTTGGGAGCCACAGAGGAAGCAAGCCAATGTGCAGTGGAAGGACTGCATTGGAGCACTGCTTATAAAATGTCCTTTTTTAATGGACTGGGTCAGTTTTCAGGCATTTAGAGTGGTGTCTTTTCTTCCGTTTTGGAGTTGTGCTTTCTGACATGCTGCCTAATTCTATTTTGTTCAGCTCATAGTAAATTTAGCAATCACATTGATAAAGGATTTACAGTTTTTAAAAGCCTGTAAAAGTTATACTGATATTAAAACCTTTCTGTGATTAATATTGATATAAAAAACCTTTCCAGAATGTGTTGATAAAAAGGCCTTGCAAAGATTTTACAGCAAAAGGCCATGATGCTGTTATACTGATGAGGCTGTAAAAATCCCAACTTCCGGTGACTGCATATATTAATTTTCCACATTATGAAAATGCAGTGTGCCCCCTGTAATATGACTACACAATATTCAGGTGACTGTGAATAGATTTGTATTCAAAAATATGATTCCCTTCCTTTTCCCCTTTTTCCTCCCTTTCCTAACGGTTGGGAACTCAGCATGTAGCAAGAAGGGGAGATAAGGGAGAGGATGCAAGGTGACTGCTTAAGCAGTAAGGACAATATTGAACATATTTAGTAGCATTTAACCTTGACCAAAAGGACAAGACAGGGTAAAGGAGAGACACACAGTGCTGGCGGATGGCAGTGGTTACATTTTAGCATGTAACTGAGATCATCAAGCCGAGAACAAAGGCATGAATTAAACAACAACAACAAAAACAAATGCCTAAAAGACACTAGAACCAACTATCTTTTAGAACAAGGGGAAATAATGGCCTATTCACCATTCCCTCAGCTATGCTACTGGCAACCTGAATACTTCTGCAGGCAGAAACTTTGTGGGAGTTAAATGCAACAGTCAGATGCTAGGGTCGTACTGTGGGAAATCTCAGCTACGTTTGCATGAGGTAAGTATAACCCGGCTGCTGCTCAAATCCTCAGTCCACCGGGGTGTACAGTCCCCTGCTTTACAACATCTTGCACAAAAGGATTTTTTTGGGGGCGGGGAGAGGGAAGAGGGGGGCAGTTCTCCTACCATAATCTAAGCAAACACTTCACAGTATGAACCCCTGGCTAGAGCAGTTCAGGACATACTGTTAAGGTCTCTCACATTCTCACAGGCCATTTTCTGGTTCTCACACTTTTTGCAAAACTATCTAGTATTCTCCATGAGATCTGTGCAGCCCAGAAGACCACCGGGTGTAGTACTAATACAGCAACTCTACAGCAGTGTTCATCTTTTTCCACCTACACCTTCTTAAGCATTTGCCAAAACGGTTATTTAAATACTTCATATGTATAAAATGATGCTTCCTTTTCTTAATGACTATTTATGAGTCGTCCGAAGCAGCCTAGGTCAGATTAAAAAGTAATTTCTCTAGAATCTCCAAGTGCAATAAGGCACAATTTGATTAGGTGCCAATTTCTAAACGGAATGGTATCCAGCATCTATCTTATTCCCAGAGTAGTAAGGATTGGACGGGCAAAAGTAGAAAGCAATATTGGAAGAAAGCTTGCAGCCCACCAGAGGATCTCACAGTAGAGAAACACATGTGCACACCAGTGCATGAAATGCAACATTTGCTTCAAACACAACCCGGGCTTGCACAAGCAAGTGGAGGTAGGCTGCAGCTTGCTCATGTTTCCACTAGCACTTCTAGCAGAAGCATTAACAGAATCTTTCCAGTCTCAAAGATATAAGGCCTAAAGATTTTCAATATGTTCAGTCCACTATTCCAATTAAATTATAACTGAGAAAGATCCAGCTTGATACAACATTCATTCAGGATTACATGACTTATTCTCTTGACTCCCTTGACTGGTTTAATACTACATATCAACTGATTTTATCAGGTTTTTCAATCTGGGCACAATTAAAGGAAGTTTATATATATTTCAGTGAAATATATTCTATCAGAAAAACACTCTTTCATTGAAATGGCATGTTCAATGGAAATATATTGATTATGACAACACTCTTGACAGTCTTCTGAAGACTACAAAACAGGTAAAAATATTTAGTTTGGATTCTTATACCAAGCAGTAAGGCAGGAATTAGAAATATATCTGTATTAATTGAAAGCATTAAACATTTTATTCTATGTTCAATATTTTCAGCTTTAATTAAAAATCCTGATAAGTCTAATATTCTCAATGGTATCCCAGCATTAAACTATTTTTTAGTGCATAAAACACACAAAATAAAATGCTGCAATATCTGTCAAGCAGCAGTTAATAACATGTACTAAGGGAGCTTCTCTTTCCAAGGCACCTCCTCAAAAGATGCTGAGTGCAAAGCTCAGAGCGGGGATTTGCAGGAAACATGGTCAGATGGTGCTGGAAGAACCAGTGCGGGGATGGCAGAGGAGTGATCAAAGAGTAATGTCAAACAACGTGACAATGCAAAATAAAGGGAGCACGGAAATGTGAAAGCTAGAGGAACAAAACATCAAGTCTCTACAGAGTTGTAGGATGGAAATTCTCCTCCTCGTCTATGTATAAACAGGACGAGAGTAATCTGGGAGAGTGAGTAGCACGTTTACAGTCAGAGTGTAGTGAAGCTCTAAGTCTGGAAATGAACTCTATCAAATCTGTCCAAACCTGTTTTATGGTGTTTCTGCATTTCCAACTGGAGCTGCAAATTAGAAATGAAATAAACACTTTCAGAGCCTAAAAAACGAGATTAACGTAAAATCGGATTCTAAACACGAACAAAATTGTAAGGGTCTATTCTTTCATTCCTTGTGAACTGCTTTATCCAAAAAGGTTATGAAATAAAATGAAATGAAAACAGAAGGGTTCCACATAAATGTTGTTTGAAAGACCATGCTGATCTCCACAAAAGGGAAGACAATCAAACTGCAAATTCTGTCTCTTTTTCTCTGTTCCCTGTTGTGCCAAATACTGCAGATGTCATCAGAAAAACCTGGTGGAAAGAAGCGTGCACTGCAATAGGCCTCACAACAGGCCCTCCTGCAGATGGAGATAACAAATTTCTCTTGAAGTTAATGTTATGTACATTCCTTAGAGAAAAAAACAGTTAAATATAAATTCAATGTCAAGAGAATTCAATAGGAAGAAGACTTAGTATGAATGTTGGGTATACTGCATTGAGTTACTATTTATTAAAATTTAAATGGTGTACATTCACCTTTTTTTAGAGTTGTCAAAAATACGTGTTCGGACAGATTTACAGAATCCATTTCTGTAGTGAAGCTGAAAGAATCCAAAGCAATGACAAGAAAACAATAAAATGAGGAAGAATGAGAGATGCTACACATCAACCACTTCTCTTTTGGGAAACTGCAAGACCAGACATGTCGGCTGTCTTCCAGTTGCAATATCTGTTTTTTGTTGGAAATGATTTTCTTTCTCTCTTTCTGTAATTAAATATTTTGTAAGTAAGTAAGTGGAGTGCTAGAGAGACCTTGCCTCTGCACTTCAGTAGATTAATTCTTCAGTTAGTGGAAAGATAAGATGATGGAATAAAGTGGAATAAAAGGCAAATGTGGACACAGAGGCTCAGTCATGAATTAAGACCTAAACTGTATGAGACTTTAATTTCATTTGTATCTCTTTCTCTCTACCCCTAAAATTCTGCCTAATATTTCTCTTTCTGATTTTATCAGGAAAGCTAGCTTGGAAAGTGGCAGCTTCTAATAGCCAAAAACAGATATTCTGAGCTCAAAACCTATGAAACCCCCCATTTTTCCTAACTCAGTCTTAACCTGCAAAGCAAACAGTTCATAATGAAGTGAATTCTTATGTCCAGGACTGAGGGCTTTCTTCATGAATTTCAGCATTTCATTCATGTCCATACTGTGCAAGGCAGACTGTTACTCCCATTTCCTGAAATGTTGGCCAGAGAGGGAACGCTTCCTTAAACCCTGAAGCCACAGCCCTTATGTGTTTAGTGTCATTTCATCTCCTCCCTGTCGTCACTAGCTAACGGCATGTAAGCTGCACGAGAGAGCAGAATCGTAGGGAGTGAGACTGAATGAACATACAGAGCTGCCTAGATTAGGGAAAGAAGTTGGTTTAGTTATTACCTAGCACACAATGCACAAAAGATGGTGTTGACAGTTGTGAATAATGAGACCAACCAAAGAAAGGAGAAGTAATTAACAACCAAACTAAGCAGTACCTGGAAACTCAGGCTAGAGAACAGAAGAACACAAACCAGAGTATAACTGGATTTCAGTACAACGAGAAAACATTGCCAATGGTAGCAAGAGCTGAGTCTGCACACAGAGTCACACACAGTGAAGACAGAGATGTGTTAATGAAGATGAAGTTTTTTGTCTTACTGAAGAATCAATGAATTACTATTCATTCTTTCTGAATGGATTACATTCATTCTTTCCTTAATCTAGTGATGTTGATGCCAGAAACAACACTGGAAAACATATTTACAGCTGGCCAAAGTGTTTAACAAGTGCCTTAACCCTCAACAGAATGAGATGCTTTTTTCTCTTGAAACTAGGAAGTCAGGGATGCAAGAGACTGTAGTTTCAGCTGACATCCATGCAGAACTTTTGAGGTAGCACAGATTTCTTCACCACAGACAGGGTCACAGTATCACTACAGGGGTAAAGGCTCAGCACAACAGCTCCAACAGAGCTATTTGTTAGCTCCAACAAGCAAACTCCCTCCAAGAAAACAAGTTCAATTGAACTGTCCAGGATCAAAATAGCAGACACAGCAAAGTTCCTTTAAATGAGGGGGCAACGGTACTGCTAGCAGTAAGGACGCCTCAGCAAAAACCTCAATGCAGTCTTAAAAATTATGAGAACCCAGGTAAATACTGATGCCTGTGTAACCTCTACTCCATTCAGCTTCATTGCTAGCAAGTTTAAAGAGAGTTCAAATATGTCTGCACTGCACTGCTGCCTAAGCATAAGTACTCAAAGTCCTTAATACAAAGTTAAACTCAGGCTTAAGGATTCTGGACAGATAACCCAGCCAAGAGTGTGGCAAGAAATGCAAAGCACAAAAGGAGGAATGCCCAGCCACTGAGCAAGAGAGCAAAAGATACTGAATCTGATCGTGCATCTAGGCAGAATAACAGCATATGCAGAGGCTGCACACTGCAGCACAGCAGAGCACCTGCAGCGTGGCTCCAGCGGGCACAAAGATCTGCAATATGCACATTCTGCAATAAAAAAAGCAACCAGCCACCCAGATGCCACATTTACAGACATGCTGTTGGATCGATGGCCCATTTCTCCTCGGCTGCACTGTAAAGCCAGCAGCAGTGTAACCCCAGCAATGTGGGTACGAAGCCCTAGCCGCCTGGAAGAATATGACCAAAGCTTTAGCAATGTGCAGTGAGGGTTTCCAAGGTGTGTTGCCCAACTTGGACTGTCAGGAAAATTCCACAGGAAACGTGTCACTGCACGGAGTTTGTAACAGACGACATGCAGAAGTGCTGAAAGAGGGAAGACATCCCTGTGATTTCCATTCAGCTTTCTAATAGAGCACACAGGGATAATACACTCTCCCAGGAAATTCCCGTGGATGGCAAGATGCATTACAGATGCCAGCAGAATGTGGAGTCAAAGCCAGTGAGGAAGAGTTAATAAACCTGTAAGGAAGCAGCACGTTAAATCCCTTTAGACTGGCACAGAATTCATCAGCAGACTCGTAATAGCAAGACAACCTTTAAGCAAACTGAGGGTCTATACTGAGACATTCCTCCTGATTTATCCATGGCAACAATATTCACGGTGCTTGTTACATTAAATGTGTTCTGACATTATGCCCATGGCGTGCCAACTTTTGTCAGGGCTTCTTAGCAGGTATCACAGGACACGCATCCACTTGCAAAGTCATTCTGAGGAAACTAAGGTAACACAATGATCTCAGCCAGTCAAGGCTGCAGCTGATGATTTTATTCTGCAGAAGAAATAAATGCCAAAGGAAAGGAAGTTCAGGGCAACTGACTACAGACAAGAGTGGACACCCACACTGACGGCACTTCTAAATGGCTGCCAGTAACCGAATGTCGTGCTAGACAGAGTCCGGCTAGAACAGATCACAAGAACAAAGCGGTGAGAATGGGCAGCCAAACCTGCTGGGACTGTGAGTACCCCGACCATCTCTTGCCTCTGCGAAGGCCATGAGGCCGGAGGAGCTGGACTCCAGTCCCTCTGGCTGCTGTGATGAACCTATGACCGAAATCCTCGAGCTGGTGGCACCACTACCTGGGATGGAGCTCTCTCTAATGTTCGTTTTGGGTGTTTAGGGAAGAGATTAAGGAATGGCTTATGTGCTTAACGATTGGTATATACATCAATTCTTGTTCCCAAATACTTTTCTCGTAAGTAACAACTTACAAGGGAGAACCTTCTTAAAATAAATGTGGTGTCTGATATTTAACAGACCTCAGCGGGTGCTAGTGGGTTGTTCAATCACCCTTTGGACTTGGGTGATGTTTTGGCCTTGGCAGCAGCTGAGGCAACGGCTTCCCAGCCCGCTCCGTGCACTGAGGGGAACCTGCTGCCTCCAGGGAGGTTCCAGCACGGGGAGCTGAGCACCCGTGAAGGAACGCTGCACAGGAAAGGTCCAAGGAGAGACAGACCATCCCTGGAGAGGAACAACCAACCATCAATCCAGCTTCTGTGTGCAGCGATTAGACAGAACCCTTGAGCAGCTGATATATCGTAATACACGAAATACACTAATAATGCACTAAAAAAACCCCCAAACTTTTAAAGAGGCAGTCTTACTGAAGAGCTGCGTGCTAATGAAACAGCCAGAGCCACAGTATATGGCCATAAAGCATCCCGAAATGAGAAACTTTGTGTTTGTGAAACTTGTCTTAGTACTGTATTTTCATTAAGTATTTTAAGTGTTTTGAGTGCTCACAATTATGTAGCCATTCTATATAGCAGGACAGATTTAAACTGGGACTTCTTAGATCCCAAATAAGTTTCCTAACCATCAGGTGGTCTTCCAAACATAAAAAACAAACACAAATAAACAAAAACAGCAATCAAAAACCCTATGAACAGGAAAAAACAGGTTAACATAAACTAACCCCAGTCTCACAAAGCTTCAGAGGATTTAGTAACCACAGTAGAAATCTGTTCAAGCTTAGGATTGCCTTTTCCTCTAAATAATGTGATCATATCTCTTTCACGGGAAAAATATTACAGAGATGCTTCCACATTCTTTCAAGTAAGGCTTATCAGCAGTGGTGTGAAGGGAAGACCATCTCCTTTATAATAACATCTTTTCTTATGAAGAGAATGCCAGCAAAACTTGTTACTCCCACAGCATTGTAACTAAGATAAAGCATCTGCAGAGTTGGCAGTGACAAAAATACATTATATCTCTGACTGTTTTAGATATTGTGATAAGTCCTGGCAAACTAGAAAGGACAGGAATATTGGTTCCCTATTAATTAATAAGTCCACATCTCAAAAGCTCATTGAATCTAAAAATGATGAATGTGCGTAACATTTACCAACTATGGTATGTGACCTTACCCAATAAAATTACCCTATATAATAAAATAGTTGCTGAACTGGACCACAAAGTGAGGCAGCTTTTTAGACCATTTAGACCAGGCTTTTTAAAAATATCATTTTATTGAAATATTATACTCTGAAGGTATGAAGAGCATAGGAAAAAAATGCAAGGTTATTTAATTCATGTTGTCTATGTAATCAATATTTCCCTTAATAATCATAACAATCGCAGCTACTTCAAACTAAGGCTGAATGTTTTTAATTGTTTAAAGCTGCTTCTATGAAGATCAAGCATTAGAATAGTTTTATGACAAAGGTATTCTCAAAAATCATACCTTTTTTTCCTTGTTTTTCCCCTCCTTACTTGTTGCCATGCAACTTGCTAGGACAGAATAAATATAAAAATCTGGCCTGACAAAAAGTGACAAAAAGTGACAAACCTGATCAACTGTAACTGTAGTTATGGTACACAGCAGATCCTTTCATTCGGAGAGACAGAATCAAAATGGGCTTCGGGATATTTCCATTGCTGATTTCTAAGCCCCCAGATCTTAGTGCTCGCACCTCATGAGCATGTTGACAGCAGAGCACAAGGCAGCACTTCTCAAAAAGTCCATGACCCAGCTGTGGCAGCGCCTTTGCACTCATCTAGCCCTAGACCTGACTGTAGATTTGAAGATGATTTGAGTCCAAATTGCATCTTTTTATTGTTTGCTTGAAAAGAAAACTGTTTGAAACTTTTGAAAAAATCTAAATCTCAAATCTAAATAGAACATACTCTTCTAAAAATGAGGAGATATTCAGAAATAAAGTTTGCAACAGAGTAAGTCAAATGAGTGGAAGCAGATGGAAAAAGTCTTACAAGTGTGAAAGGGATGTTGTTGAGGTGAGCAATTTTCACTGCCCTGGGGTTTTGATGGGGAGAGAACACATCACAGGTTGAGAAGGAAATGAAAATTTGCACTGTTTGGGAAAGGGACTAGTAGTATAAGTATTCAATACTGATGGGCTACTAAGCACAGCTGTGTGTGTAAGAAGAGAATAACATAAAGCTAATATTCAGTGCAATAGCTGAGCAGAGGGGTTACTCATAGGTTTGGATTTACTGATTATTATTATTATTATTATTATTATTATTTTTAATGGGACATGCAGCTGTCTGGATACATGGAGGTTGTGAGCCTTTAGTGGCACCAGGCAATACTGCAGCAGCACGTAGAGCAGCAGTGAGTGACACAGGAACACAACATACCCAACGGCAGCGTTTGCTTTTTCATCTTCCAAAGAAATTCTCTTATGAAGGTAAAATTACTCTTGATAGGACCTCTCTCTGTGTCTAAACTCATTACAAGAAGGGCCATTCTTCAATGGAGAAGTCCAGCTGCTTATACTAGACATCAATTTGTCGCATGTATGTATTCAAAATACACGTAGGATTAATTTGGGGGGCATGATTTGGAACACTGTGTTGATTAATGCTTTAACTGTTAATGGTTATTTCAGAGAGCTCAGTTGTTCAGTTGGTTATTTATATAATTGCTCAGTTTCTCCAACAGACTGAGCTTCTGCTTGTTGGGTCACTTATAAAACTATTCAGTTATTCCAAATTGCTTGATTGAGTTTACAGTTATGTTTTTTGTTGAGTTCCTCTGTGAGATTATTAGTTTTAGTATGTAAAATCATATAATATATGAACATATAATCAAGGAACACAATTACCTGATCTATAAAAATGAACAGTTCTGTGGCTACAAATCTAAAGCTCTAAATAGATGGTTGGAATTAATTTATGAAGTGAATGTTCATAAAACTAATCAAATATTTGTATTATTTACTACAATCATTTTACCAGAAATAAAAAGAAGTGTTCCTATTTTTCTGTGTTTTGTGGTCCTGTCTTCCTGTCCTTTAAACTTTTAATGCCTCTGGAATCACGATGGTGGCAGGTTTTTTTTTCTTTTTTCTTTTTTCTTTTTTTCTCCCTCAGCGGCCAGCTCTCTGTTACAATTCAGTGGTTACTGTCTTTTACTCTGCTTGAAAAATCTTGTATTGTAACACACGGCCAGTCAGTCGGCAAGCAGATCAAAAGCACTACCCAATAACTGAGTAGTTGCCAATGAGGAGGGATTTACTCATAGGAAACTAATCTAGTTTTTAAATGGTAATTCCCCAGAAAATACTTAGGAGGCCTGAAATGTCATGGCACTCTGTTCTCAGTGATTAGTGTTTAAACTGAACCAGCTGTATTCCTCCCAATTAATAAATCTATGATTACCATATTGGAAACAATTTTAAGTGTAAATAATTATAGTTCTTTTCAGGGTTTGTTATTGCATGACTTCTGACTAATAATTATATAAAAAACCAAAGCAGAGAAAAAGGTAAAAATGGAATAAACAAGGAAAAGACTAAACACTGTCACTTCTACTACTACTAACTTTTTTCATGACACCATCATCCATTCCCTTCCAAAAGGCACACCTGCCAAAAATCTGAATAAAGTTAGAAGAAAGCTATCCACTATAGGAGTACTACAAAAATTGTGCATGGTGTTGGCAGAGTCTCTACAAAACTTCACATAACACAAGAAGGGACTTCACAGGCTGTTGCCGTGACTCATCACGCAGACAGACACCTTCCAACCCAGGCAGACGTTTCCTGCACCCGATTATTCCCACACCTCAGCTGCACCTCCACCCGCACCCGTAGGTGCTGGCAGCTGTTAATGGGGCCACGTTATAAAATAAAAAGAACTAATATGAATTTAAAAAGCCCTCCTTTAGGGGGCTAAATTCATATTTAAGTTGAATCATTTTGGTAATACAATGTACAGCAGTCTCACATTAGTGTGATACTAATGCAACTGTCAGGGCAGTGACAGTTTGCCAGCCAAACCAAATGAGTAAGAACATATAGTCCATATTTTGGCACTGAATGGAAGCACAAATGAATGCAAAGCGTCGATTCCATGTCTGATTGCATTCAAATTATTGGGAATGTTTGAAAGGCAAATCTAAAATGCAAATCATTTGGCTTAAATCATTTAAATGTGCTGCAGTAAGCAATGATAAAAACTGTTTTCTGTTATATTCACTTCACTTAAAATGTATGAAATGTTAGTATAAAACAAAACCGATTTTGAGAAAGTACTGGTAAACTGAACACCTGTACAAATGTAGTTAATCTTAAGTAGATGTCAGTTTTGTTTCTAGCAATGTTTGTTTTTCATTGTGTTCAATGCAAAAGCGTGTAAATGCATTTTCAATGATAGATGCATTTGATTTGTCTCTGACAGTTTCAGCACTTAGCAATTATTGTAGGAATCTAAGTAAACACTGTAAGTCATAAGTTAATGAAACACAGTTTTGTATGTTATGCTCAAATCTTCACTGGATTTTTCATCCAAAAAAGAAATGATGAGCAGCTTTGAAATTAAAAAGACAAATTAAAAAGAAAAGAGATTTTATTAAGAGTCAAGAGCTCATGCTTAATCAGAACAATTTCCCCCTTTGATTATTTAAAGTTGTAAGACATGCAGTGGCTCTACAATGGGACTACTGTTAACCAACATCCAGAGAAGAGTAAATAGAGAGCAAAAGCATACAGAAAATTTCCTGTCTTAGTTTTGGGGTCAAGAATATAGGACAAGTAAGGATGCAGTTGATGGGAGGGAAAGATTATTCTTTTGCTAAGACCAAAAATTGCTCCTTTGTGCTTTTCAGCCCTCTGGAGTACAGAACTGCCTTATTTTCCATACTAAAATCTTTAAAAGAGCTGAACCATATGCACCCATTTTCAAACAGGCCCAGGTAATTTCAATCAACTCACTTTCTCTGTCAAGTTCCCCGAATTAAATATGGATTGAGCACCTTGCCGATGCCTGGCTTTGCTCCTACTTCTTGAGCACCTTTGTCATGACTGTGGAGAAGGGCTCCAGCTTTTACAACACGGGATCCAGCTCTCTGCACTCTTGCCTCCTCGCTGCAACATCTCTCAGCTGACAGAGGAGATGGACCACAGTGTGTAAAGTGTAGCACAAGTCTGACCCTAAGATTCCAATTCCAGTATTAAAATCACATAGTAATAAAAGTACATGTAGTATCTACATGATTTTACACAGAAAATGATATTAACGGCTCACACAGAAAATCTTATATGGCTAAATTTCAGTAGCAGCAGCATTTGTCTGCATTCTATCAAGCCATTTATGATAAGAAAATATCTTTCTTTCAAAGATGGGGTCAATTTCTTCTCAGTGGCGGCCAGTGACAGGACAAGTGTAATGGGTACAAAATGAAACACAGAAGGTTCCACCTCCATGTGAGGAAGAACTGGTTTCCTGTGAGGGTGACAGAGCCCTGGCACAGGCTGCCCAGAGAGGCTGTGGAGTCTCCTTCTCTGGAGATACTCCAAACCTGCCTGGATGCCACCCTGTGCCACGTGCTCTGGGTGTCCCTGCTGGAGCAGGGAGAGGTTGGACTAGATGATCTCTAGAGGCCCCTTTTGACCACAGCCATTCTGTGATTATCCAATTCTTTACTGACGTGTACATAAATATATGTAAATACAACCTAATAACCAGATAAATAGGGTTGTATTTGTATTTATTTCCATATTATAGCTGTGTTGGGTAGGCAAGAGAAGAACAAGTACACAACATAGACACAAGCGGACTTTAACACTGCAAATGTTTTTATCTGCACTAAGATACATAGCAATCTCTATTTACATAAAAAAAATAAAATATCTAGTTAACAGATACATTTTGAAAGCTCGACACAAGCTTATGTTCTTGTAGCTAAAAAAATTATCACACTAAAAAAATTAGTGGTTTATTGTCTCTTCTTCTTCCCATTAGCAGAAGACAAAATTGAAAATCTTGCTTCAGGGCAGGAAGAGGAGAACACAAAGGAGCTATTCGCTTCCTTTGCGCTCGTGCAAGTGCCAGTGCTGCCTCCCCTCCCCTGCCTCGCAGCCTCTTTTGGCTCTTCGTCAAGCTGTTTTGTTGCTTCTCAGTCAAATCTGTCTTCCTCTTCTCCATTACCATTACAGGTAGAAACTGTGTCTGCTTCAAGTGGCTTTAATGTACGTAATCTGACTCTCCCTGTTTCTCCCTGTCACACTGCTACGTAGGTGGCCTTTAGTTAGGCACACAGCTCTCATTCCAAGGGCAATGGCATGTGTAACTAAGCACCTGGGTCCCTTACTGGGATTTTAAAGGTATTAAATTAAAGGGCTTTTCTGTTTCAGCAAAACAGTTTGGGAACAATTTGCAAGTTTCTACATTGGATGGGTCACCCTGCTTTGTTACTGCAGAAGGACAAACACCTGACAAGCGACAACCTGCCTGGAAATGGGGATACCGCCAAAATCAGCATTACAGTCACCCCAGAGCAGCAGCAGGACAGTTTGTCTGGTGCATTTTATACACAAAAGGGAGTGATGGGGGACTCTGGAGGTGTAACAATAATTTGTGTGCTTTATCTGATTACTTTTGCAATTTAATAAGACAGTATGAGAAATTACTGCATTGTTATGATAAAACACATTTACTGCTGTGGTTTCTTTTATAGTTAAAAATCATGAGAGAAATTCAGCAAGATGACTTATGCAGGAGGCACGACAACTCACAGGCCTACAAAGCACATGGGACTTTTTATTAGGGTTGTATGATCAGAAAACAACGATGCTGAACAACAGACTTATCTGACATACCAAGGAGGGGACCAGGGCTTGATTCTCCTTGTGCCTTTAGTAATTTTTCCACAGTGCATATTCACAGACAGTAGCGGGGCAACTCTTCAGTTACCTGCTAAGGAAGATTAATATAAAAATATCGCCTGATTACGTAAAAGGAGTTCATATGTCAACAAATTCTGCTGACCCCAATATTTCTTATGTTTTACACAAATATGCATTAACTAACTTGAACCTTTTTAGCTCTTTTAGAAACACAGAATACGTAAGGTTGGAAGGGACCTCTAGAGATCATCTAGTCCAAACCCCTGCACACGCAGGGCCACCCAGAGCACGTGGCACAGGACTGCATCCAAGTGGGTCTTGAAGATCTCCAGAGAAGGAGACTCCACAACCTCTCTGGGCAGCCTGTTCCAGGGCTCTGTCACCCTCACTGTCAAGAAATTTTCCCTTAAGTTCCTGTTGAACTTTTGAAGTTCCATTGGAACTTTGATGTGGCTGACAGCAGAACGGGATGACTTTAAAATGTGGAGAGGTAAGGCCTCCTAATGGCCACTCAGAGGCCTACCTGGATATGCATAGCTTGAAATTGGGGCTTTCTGACTAATGGGATTCCAAGGCTAACTCGAGCGGGTTTAGGGGGCAGCAGGACTCAGAAGTTGCTTAGGACAGCTGAGTAATATAAAACCACTGGGTAGGTTAAAATACCTATTTCTTGATTTCTGTTTTGGTTTTCCAAAAGTGCAGCAATGCAAACAGCTGCCATGACCTCTCCATGATGCCAAGGGAAATCCAACCCACAGGATCTGCTGAGATGAGCAGAGCAGGGAGAGAAGCAGGAGGGTATTCCGCTTGAAAATGAAGCCAAGGCACTGGTCGGCACGTGAATTCTTGGGCCTCGAGTGTAAGGAACACACTGCAAAACCCACTCCGTCTCCCAGGGATCCCACTGGTTACTGGCAAAGGAAGAGGTGGGAGTCACGTGGCAGCATAGGAGCCCTGCCCTGCTCAGCTACAGCACACTCCTGGAGCAGATTCTCTCCATATGCAATCAAAATAAAGAAATTGTAAAACTCTGCTTGCCGGGCAGTGTCGGAAAAAAACAAACAAGCTTTTCGTGGAAATCACCTTGACCAGAATATTCTTTCTAAAGATGAACCTTACAATTAGCCTCCAAAGGAAGGCCTGTCCACCCCACCAATCAATAAAGGCACTACAGACATGAAGACGTAAGGTGAGAAAGAGCATGAGACTCAGCAGTTAAATAAGCATGGAATGAACTACAGGAATAGAGAGAATCCTCCTCATGGGGGAAAAGATTAGCTTTTTTTTATTTTTCATCCGGAACGACATTACAGTTTTGCAAATAGAATTTACCTGGAAAGGCTCTGGCAGTCACGCTCAGTCCAGGCCTACCACCAAGAACTGAGATAGGCATCCCAAACCAATACACAACAAAGAAAGCACAACAAGAAAAGAGAAGCGGGAATAAAATTCAATAGAATGACTGAATTCAGTGACATGGCATGGCATGGACATGGCTGTGCTGCCATTCAGAGGGACCCAGACAGGTTGGAGGGTTGGACAGACAGGAACCTTGTGTGGTTTGACAAGGACAAGTGTAGGGTCCTGCACCTGGGCAGGAATAACCCCAGGCACCAAGACAGGTTAGGGGTTGATGTGCTGGAAAGAAGCTTTGTTAAGAGGGATTTGGGAGTCCCGGTTGACAACAAGCTAACCCTGAGGCAGCAATGTGCCCTCGTGACCAAGAAGGCCAGTGGGATCCTGGCTGCCTCAGGAGGAGCGTTGCCAGCAGGTCGTGGGAGGGGATCCTGCCCCTCTGCTCAGCTCTGGTGAGGCCACATCTGGATTATTGGGTGCAGCTGTGGGCTCCCCAGGACAAGAGGGACGGGGAACTTCTCGAGAGGGTCCAGTGTAGAGCAGCAAAGATGATTAAGGGACTCAAACCTCTCTCTTATGAGGAAAGAGTAAGCAAGCTGGACCTGTTGAGCCTGGCAAAGAGAAGACTGAGAGAGAATCTTATCAATACGTGAGGGGAGAATGTAAAGAGGATGGGGTCAAACTCTTCTTGGTGGTGGACAGTGACAGAACAAGGGGAATGCATCCAAATTGAAGCACAGGAAGTTTCATCTCCGTTCGAGGAAGAACTTTTTGACTGTGAGGGTTATAGAGCACTGGAACAGCCTGCCCAGAGAAATGGTGGAGTCTCCTTCTCTGGAGATCTTCAAAATGCACTGGGATGTGACCATGGACCACATGCTCTAGATGTCCCTGCTGGAGTAGGGTGAGTGAACTAGATGATCTCTGGAGGTCCCTTCCAACCTCCAAAATTCTCTGATTCCCTGATTCTGCGATTCTGTAAATTGAAATAAAAATGGAATAATTACAAATAAAATGATTCAAAATCAATTAAGAAAAAATAAAAATGATATTGGGAACGTTTAAGTGTGAGAAAAGAAGCAGGAATAGGGAAAGGAACAAGAAGTGGGGAGGCGAGATGGAGCTAAAAGGTTGCGGGCTGACGGCCTTGTCCTCCTTTGAGCATCTGTACTTTTATGGAAGTGGAGTCCAGAAACATAATGAAAATAAAATAAATCAGTCATCAGCTAGGCAACTGCACAGAGAGTGAAGCAGCAGCTTCCCCTTGGTGTCCAAATGCCGGTGACAAAGGGACAGAGAGTCCAGAAAGTCATGATCAGGAAAGAGCTGATTGGGAAAGGGCTTTTGATAAAGAAAGAGCTATTCCTGGGAAAAGAGCAGGTGAAATGCTATCTGAGTCTTCCAGTTGAAGTCTTCTGTAAAAGAGAAGGTAGGTGACTTCTGGAGAACCCTACCTAGTAGTTTTTAAACTTCCGTATATCTGTCTGTCTGTTTGTTTGTTTGTTTTGCCAAAAAGGTACTTTGCTTTTCCAAAGGCATGCACTGCAGACCTCTCTCTGAGGAGAACTGAGATAGAAAGCACAAACATAAAAACAACCAGAAAAGCAAGCAAGAAGGAGTCTCATGGGAGGAAAAAGGAGATTGGGAACACTGAAGTGTGAGGAAAAAGGCGGGAGTGTGGAAAGAAATGAGAACTGGGGAGGCGCGATCCACTTCAAGAAGAAGTTGCTCATCTATCAGAGCATCTTTTGCTCTGGTGCAGTCCAGACACTTTGTGCTTCCAGAGTTTATCTGCTTCTGCAGTCAAAGCTTTGTCTTTCAACAGTCCTAATCTATTGGAGAAGCGTGTCCTGTGGTCTGTTGCCATTTCTGAGGGAGTCCTCTTCAGGCAGTACGTCTCTGAGCCATGACAACAGACGATAGACAAAGCAGGTCCACATTTAGACATTTCAAGTTCCTCTCAGAAATCAACTTTCAAAATTCTTGTGCAAATCAAAATCATTGCCACTCTTGCCAATCAATTCCAAGGACCTAAAAAATGTCACCAGCAGCCTACTGTGACCAGGTAACCGTTGTGTGCCAGCAAAGACAACAGGCAGGCACCCACTGCTTGTTTTTGCCTAGTGCACCGTAAACTGCACAATCTCCACAGTGGCTTGGGCATTTGGGCTGCATGAGAGGTCCTTCAAGAAACACCTTTTGAAGAGACTCATGAGTGTAACCTTGACAAAGAACTTGTTCCCTTCCAGAGGCAGAGTATGAAGGATGACAAGGGAAGCAGAAAAAGTGGAGCAAATTCACAACAGCAGCAGCCTGTTATAAAGCAAGAACTCACTTCAATCCCTCCTCAGCAAGGCAACTGTGCAGCAAGAGAAGCACCACTTTCTTCTAGGTGTTCAAATCCTTGTGATCAGAGGGAAATTGAGTTTAGAAAGGCACTGTCTGCACACCCAAGAAGAACAGGTCCTGGAGAAATAGTGGGCACAATGCAAGCTAGCTCTTGAAATCCTGAAGCCCTCAGCAGGGAAGGTGGCAGGTAACTCCAGGCAAACGGCACCTTGCTGCATGCAGAGGATCCTCCTACGGAAGCAATATTGAGGCAGCGTCTGAGCAGGCAGGGTTGGCCTTAGCAAGGTTAAAGCCCACATGGACTTGAAAGTGCTGAGGCACGTGAGGGCAACAAGAAAAGCTTCCCCAGGGACAGCAGAAGCCAAAGGCAAGCCAGTAAAAGCACAGACTCACGGCTCAATGCATCCGCAGCTGGTTGAGGTGCTGCAGCATGTCCAAAGAAGGGCAACAAAGCAAGGGAAGGGCCTGACACACAGACCTTGTGAGAGCAGCTGAGGGAGCTTGGCTTACACAGAGTGGAGAAGAGGAGGCTCAGCTCCATCTCCTCTCCCACCTAACTACCGAAAATAGGACAAGAGGGAATGGCCTCGAGCTGCACCAGGGGAGCTTCCGCTTAGATATTAGGAAAAAAGTCTGGATGGAAGGTGTGGTGAAGCATGGGAACAGGGTGCCCAGGGAAATGGTGGAGCCCCCATCCCTGGCAGGGTTCAAGCAACGTGGAGATGAGGTCCTTTGGGACGTGGCTTAGTGGGCATGCTGGTGACAGGTTTACATTTGGGCTCAAAGATCTGGAAGGTCTCTTCCAACTGTGAGGATTGTAGGATGCTAAATGTGGCGTGGGTCCGGCTGACAAAGGACACAGAAGAGGCAGAGTGTCTGCATGTCTTTGTTTTAATTCACTCTTTGTTGGTGAGAGCAGCCATGAGGAATGGCAAGTGTCAGGGGGCAAGTGTGGAGCAGGGAACAATTTGGTGTGGTGAGGTCAGGAGGAAGAAGACGTCCTTGAAGGAGCTGAGTGGGCTGCAGTGCGTGGGCCCTGCCGGGAGGCCCCGACAAGTGCCGAGGGCCCCGGCCAAGGTCCTCGTGTGGCAGCGTCACTCAGGAGCCCCTTGGTGAGGTCACAAAGGCCTGGGCGGGCGCAGCCCCGCACACAGCAGGGCAGAGCCGTGCGCTGGCGCCACACGTCCCTGTTGGTGGCGCTGGCGTTGGCCGAGCAGGAGCTGGGTCGCTGTCACTGGCCTCCCAGCCCCTGTGTCGCTGGCACAAGAGTCGCTAGGGCAGCAGAAGCCTGCGAGTGGCAGAGTGTGAGAGTCGCATCCTTCCCCGCTGTGCTTGCGTGCACGCAGGGAGGCTGCAGGGAGTAGGGCTGGGGCAGTGACTTCCCCAGGGGCGGCTGGTGGGACCTGGGCGAGTTTCGGCACTGCTGGGAGCTCAGCAACTGCCCCCTGAGTTACCCAAGGGGCAAATGGGATGCCGTCTTGGTGGAGGGAAGGAGGGAGGGAGCTGAGGGCAGCTTGTGAGCTGGTTCCCAGCCTCTCTCCCGCTCTTTTCGGCTGCTGGCCTTGCAGGTGGTGGAGACCCAAGGGTGGGAGCACAAAGGAAAAAGCGTTTGGGGCGCTCTCGCCTCTGGGGTGGGCAGCCTTGTCCCTTGCAGGACAGTTGAGAGCCTGGCTGGCCTCGAAGCATCAAGGGTTGCTCTTGAGGGAGCGCTGCACACCAAAAGCCCCGGGGGAAGCTGGTACCAGCCACTTGCTTGGAGTGTACCCGCGTGATGGCGAGAGTGGGGGCACTGCTCCGCAATCTTGCGGCTGCCTTCATGCGTCCTGCCTTCTCCTTTGCACAGGGTGCGTGAAGCACCGCGCGAGCCACTGCGCGTGCGCGCAGTGCAGGAGAGAGGCGCTCGCAGCGAGCAGCTCCACCTTGGAGCAGGTAGCATGTGGGGAGCAGGGAGGGCTGAGAGGCAGCGCGCATCCCTGCGCAGCTACGGGGCTGGCGCCAGGGCCTGGTCGGCGAGCACGCACTCATACCTGCTGCCCTCCCTTGCAGCATGGAGTGGCTGAGGAGGCGGCTCAGCAGGAGGGCAGCCACAGGGTGAGCGAAGGCCGTGCCTGAGGCTGGCCACGGGGGACAGCGTCCAAGAGTTGCTTGGGGCTGGTGGCAGCGGCTGCGCAGCTGCTTCTGTGCAGCACCAAGGCACCAGCAGAGCAGCAGCAGCTTGGAATTCTGGGACCCAGAGCTGCTGCAGGAATTTATCGATTTCCTGACGCGTGAGGAGCCGCATGTATCCAGTGGGAGCAAGGCCATCTCCCTGTTCAGCTGGGAGAGCGCTGCGCATGCTGGCAGCTGCCTTCACTCTGGCGAGGCTGAGGAGAGCGTGAGGCCCCGCATGATCTTCTACATCGGGAGCGGGACAAGCTCCCTCGAGAGCCAGGAGAGTGCCGCTGGTACCGGGGGCTGCCTCGAGAGCCAGGAGTCCCAGGACATGGTGCCGCCGCGGGTCACCTTTTACATTGGCAGTGGCAGCAGCTCCCTGGCCAGCCTGCAGAGCGCCGCGGGTGCCCAGGACTGCACTGCCCATGAACCGCCCTGCGACACTGGACTGCGACACGCCACCTTCTACATCGGCAGTGAGACCAGCTCCCTTGACAGCTGGTAGGGGCGCGCGTGTACCACAGAGTGCAGCTCCAGAGCATCGAGCCCCACAGCTCCAGCTCCACAGGCACTGCCGCTGCTCATCCCTGCGTGGCGTGGACACCGGCCGCAGCAGCAGCATCCTCAGCTGCTCTGGCTCTGCCCCTCACAGGGCCATTGTACATATGTTCCTTGTAAATATGTTTGTGTTAGGATAGGGAGTAGGGTAGGTCATAGCTTGCTAAGAAGCTTGTCGAAGGACAGAGTAGAGTATGTGATAGCTTGTATTCCAAATCTTTGTGAAAAATAAATTGAAATGCGATTCCTTTGGAGTGGAATTCCCTTCCTAAATGCAACTCCCTCACTAGCACTTGTGGCTGAAAGGTGGGCAAGTGTTACAAAGTAGCAAGCATTGCAGAGGCAGCAAGTGTTACAAAGTAGCAGAAGGGGAGAAGGGGAAGAGCACTTCCACTGGGTTGCTGGCGCAAAAGTTGTGAGGGTGGTGGGAGGCTGCCAGCCACAGAGTGTAAGAACCAGGTCCTTCCCTGCTCTGCCCGTGTGCATAGGGAGGCTGCAGGGAGTTGGGCTGGGGTAGTGACTTCCCCGGGGGCAGCTGGTGGGACCTGACTGTGTTTGGGAGGTGGTGGGAGCTCAGCGATTGCCTCGATAGTGCTGCAGTGGACAAGTGGGGCAGCGCCTTGGCAGAGAGAGGGAGCTTAGGGCAGCTTGTGAGCTGGCCTCAAGCCTCTCTCCTGCTCTTCCCAGATGCTGGCCTTGCAGGTGGTGGAGACCCAAGGGCAGGAGCGCAAAGGAAGCAGCCTTTGTGGAGCTCCTGCCTCTGGAGTGGACAGCCGCGTCCCTTGCGGGACAGCTGAGAGCTCTGCTGAGCTGGGCTGGGAGCGTCAGGGGCTGCTGGCGAGTGAGC
>JAWLRI010000092.1:80166-91682 GCA_034781795.1 Crypturellus tataupa
TTTTTCTTTTTCTTTTTCTTTTTTCTTTTCTTTCTCTTCCTCCCTTCCTTCCTTCCTCCCCTCCTCCCTCCCTCCCTTCCTCTCTCTCTCTCTCTTTCTCTCTTTCTTTCTTCTCTGTTTTTTTTTTTTCTAAGAATTCCTTCTCTTTCTTTGGAAAGTATTTTTATTTTTGGCTTCTATTTATTTCGAGGAAGTGCTATCTTCCTTAATATGTTAAACTACATAATGAAGTACTACGCATTTAACAGTGTTTAAAACAGTGTCTCCAGTTGGTCTCCTATTTCTGTATCATTCTATCTGAAGAAAAGCTTATTTTGAGTTTCTGAAGCAATTTGAACTTCTTGATTTAAGCTTTTCCATCCTTGTTCTTCAATTTGAAATCTATTCAAATGATCTTGTATCAATTTTCCTTCCAAGTCTCTTCACTGCATAACTGGTTAAGGTCTATTCTTAATCCCCTCTTTCTAAAAAAAATCATACATTGATTTTCTGACCTTTTGAATAACTAAAATCCTTGAGTCTCAATTCTGAAAGTCCTGTCTTACCCTTTCCTTTGCTGTTTCATTTCTATAATACCTTTATTATAATGAGCTGATTAGAATTGCTCTCGGTTTTTCAAATGCGGCTTCAATCACTACTGCCTTTTCTGGGGCCAAAATTGTATCTTCTTACATTTATTTCACATGTAACAGTCCTATTGTGTTTGAGAATCAAAGATATTACTTTAGCTTTTTTAATTAATCAACTTTTTGCAGTAGGGATAGATTGTGACATCTCTGTTCATGTTAGATGTTATCTTATTCCTCAGATACTGTAGTTCTGATTTAAAATTGGAAGCTAGTGGAGAAAGAACTGGCACGGGAATGTATTCTTAAGAGTTGGATGGTCTATTCAGGATAGGAAGTTTTTATTTCTTTTTTTGATTTCAGCTTCTCAATTTTCTCCCAGCATAGTAACTGAGTTATGTCAGCCTGGATGTATTTAGATGTAGGATTATCATAATCCCCAACATTGACCCTCCTCACTTTAACTTTAGCACCCCAAGGGTCATCCTCTAATTTGATTTTAACGTTCAATATCCTACAACAACAAAAAAAAATCCCTGAAGCATTACCATAAGAATTGCAAGAGAAATGTTTAAATGGGTATGAATTGTGAAGAAACGGGAATGCCTGCATGTGGAAACACGAAGAACAGCAAACTGGAGAAGATCTCTAAGAATGGCCTGTGTTGATGGCACCTTGCTGAATATCAGCAACCTGGTGCACCTGGGAACACCCAAGTTAGAAGCGAAAGACAAAAAAGGAAGAATCCACATTCAGGTTAAACATAATGAATGAAGGAAGACAGAGAACTGAGTAGGAGACAGAGGACAAACGGGAGCAGACACGGACTGGGGGGGCTGGCATCCCTTGTTCCCTACATCAAAAAGTACACACAAATACCTGGATGCCAGTATCTTAATGCTTGACTTCTGGACAGAGTACTTGTACACATGCATCCAGGTGCCTGCGAGTATGTGAGTAGGAGTTCTGCTTCAATAAGGAAAATCACTTTCCCTTCCTATAAGATCTGGAGAAGAATTTGCTATGCTGTTGCTAAAACGCTGCAGTATTAGTTCCTGCATCACTAGGAATAATAGTAAATAGCAGCAGTTTGAAAGCTAAGAACAAAGGAGATAGAGAAAAGAAAGAATCTCCAGCTGTGGAAAAAAACATCTGTTTATGCCTGAGAGACTCAGCATTCCCAGAGCGGAGTTTAAGGACTGCTAAGGGACACAAGGGCTCCAGAAGGCCTTTTGGCACCTTGCTCTCGCTCCTGCGTGTGAACGTACCTTGATTCTTCCCTCCCTCCCATGGCTCTTTGCAGCTTCCTTAGGCAGATCTATTTATGTCCTATCTGAGAAAAAGGAGCAAGTGCAGCAGCAGCCAGAGAGGTTTGGACAGATTTTCCCCAATTTGGTGCCTTTCCATCTTACAAATCCTTTCGAGCCCACTGCATAAGAGAAACTTTCAGACCAAAGCTGTCTATTTCGGATTCCTCCCTAAAAGGTTTCCTTCCTTGGATACACAAATTCCATGGGCATGCAAAGTCAAAGTTACAAAGCTGCATAAACTAAAGCAAAAAGTACTTATATGCCTGTATGAGTTGGAAAACCAGGAGAGAGGAAACAATCAAATAAGGTCCTCAAGACCCACTTTTTGTGTGTTCTTCTCTTTTTTTTTTTCCCAGTTGAATTCACCTCCTCCTTCCCCCCAGCTGCAGGATCTGTTTGGTGCTCCTTCACAAAAGGATTTGTGATCAAATCCTGGGGGCTCTTTGAAGAGCCTTCTACACATTTTCTGTTTTGGTCACTGTCTGAGCACAGACTTATTAAACTTCTGATTCCTAGGTGGTACATGGGTTCTTTTAATGGGCAGCAGTATAACAGTACTCGGATTCTCATCCACTTAGATGCTTTCTGAAATAACTTTTTCTGATCTTTTTCTGTTCTAAATTTTAGGACTCCTGACAACGTGCTGTATGATTTCAATATTCACATATGTATTTTTGATAGAATATGCTTCAGCTGTCTCAAAAGGTAGTACCTGCACATCCATCCTACCTCTAAGCAGTCTGATTTTGCAGAGAGGAACCCCATGTTTTCATGAGGTTTGAAGGCAAAGTTGAATTAGAGTTTCAAGATGTGGCTGCTCCTATTTCCAGTAGTTTATCCTCTTCTGAACATCAGTGCATAAACATGCTTTCTGCTTTGATGATCCTTTCAATAATTTCCTGAATACAGAATTTACAAATGTCTAACAGCTCTCACAGTCTGTCAGCGCACAATAGATTTCTGAATAATTAGTCACACAGGCTGAATAACTTCTACCCAAAACAACCTAAATAAGCAGCATCTGAATCTATGTATAAGCAAAACTGATTAGGGATTAGGGTGATCAGTAGAGACAACATATCTCTCATATTAGACTGTTTAAACAGATGCTTGCATCTTAGACTTCCATAGTTATTTGCCCCCCACGCCTACCTCTTCAAATAGTACTGTAATGCCAGGATATCTGCTTTTGCCCTTTCTTAGTAATGTGATTATCATGGTGAATCAAAACCCATCTTCAGAAACAACAAAACAATCAGCTTCAGTAGCACTACTCACTTCCATACTGTGGACAAGTAAGGTGCATGTTCTGAGAAGAAAGCAGGAGAAAACAAGAAATGTTCAACAAGTGGTTTGGGGATATAAACAGCAAGGATTCTTCTCTTTTTACAGAAAAACAAAAGTAAAACAAACAAACAAAAAACCTACTGTAAATCTACAGATTTTCACTCTTCCTGGAGAGTATTTCCACATTAGTTCCCTACTGTCATACCAGATTCCCTGACTGTTACTTCAGACAGAATAACTGTGAATTTTGCATTAACTGGTAACCTCTAGGACTCTTGTTTTTATCAGATTACAGCCAAAGCTGCTTAGAAAGTTGCATTCTTTACTAAGAACAAATTCCAATCTTGTTCTACACTTTTTTATCCTGGACTTATATAGGGATTAGATGGTCAAACTCAGTGGATATATGAGGAAACGTTCCAGGCTTGTTACTGCTGCTGCTTCTATTCACTGTCTCTAGAGGTGGAGAGAGAACCTGCTAGTTTTACTTCTCTCACTCAATAGGATGAACACCCTCTGCCCCATCATGCATTTACACTATTGATAGCCAACAGTAATTTCACATTTTGCCCATTCTGTTTTCACTGTGCTGTGCCCTCGGATATTTGCAGCTTAAAGGATCTGCTTTTAGCTCAATCACATGACAGTGATTGACAACCCTTATACTAATAATCAGCCCACAGAGACCTTAACAACAGAATAGTACAAGAATTTGTGATTTAATTCTGAATTATATTACCACTAACCTGCATCTACTAGTAGTTGTTTATATAAGACACAAGGTAGTCATTTGCTAAATCCAAAGACACAGAACATTTCTTTCTTAAAACATATAAACTCTGTATTTCCTATGTATTTTGAAGACTACCATAGCCACAGGGCATCACTAATTCAGTAACCTATTTTTTCATTTGTTTGCAGATTATATTAGACTGAAAGCTCATTACAGTGCCCAGTAAAGATAACAGAGTCCTATTGATGGCAATGGGTTTTGGATGAGACTCTAAGTGTTGTTCTCACCAGTGAGAAAAGGAGAGGACATGAATTCTCAGAAGTCTCTTTGAAATCCCTCTCTTTTGAAAGAAACTGCTTGAGATCATCTCATGAATTATGGCAGTTCCAATAGCTAGTGTTGGCTGGGCTTCAAAAGACAACATTTTGGAAGAATATCTGTCTCTCACAGTGTGCTTAAACTCAGTTTTTAGCAGTCGATGCCAACTAATCTTTTCCATATAAACTGAATCAAAGTTCACCCGGGAGATCTTCTGTTTGTCTCCCTAGAGATTTCTTAGTTGCCAGCACAAGTCCACATCCAATTTACAGTGGTAGGAAAAAGATTCACAGTATATGAACCTAGCTGGTCTTTTTAGAAACATTTTGGAAAAAAAAAAAAAAAAAAAAAAAGGTTTTAAATCAGGTTCCTAGTTACAATTCAGCCTCAGAATTATGGAAATACAGCATGGGGATGTGATACAGAGGAAGATAAAGCCATAAATTTTTGCAAACTGTGTTTCATTATTGCAAAAGCCCTGTATTCTTACCTCTCAGATTGCTTCTCCTTGTTTTCTGCAGTTTTAGTAGACATGATACCTTTATCCCTCCCTCACCTATCATCCCTTGATGTGCATTATTTCATTTCAGCCTTGCAGAATATATTGGTTGACCGGCAGCTGAAGAAAATTCTCCTGAATCAAACACTCAAATTCTCTGGTGAAAGAAGAATGAATTTGTTAATTTGTTACTATTAATTAGTGAATATGTGCACATTTAGACATAAAACATAAACAGACGTGTCCTTCAGCTGCCATATATTCCATTACCTGCAGTCACTTACCAACGGTGTTCCTGGATTTGTTAGGAAATGATGCACGGTATTTCTCTGTGCAGCCTGCCGAGACAATGCTACTAAACTATTTCAAAGCCATTTTTATGCTCTTCCTTGTTGGAACTAGTCTGTTCATGGAATCACAGCAGCATTTCAAGTTCAGAGGTTGCTTAAAACTTCTCCCAGTCTACGCATTTAAAATACAACCTCAGCATAAGGAAGTCCTTGACATTTAGAGAGTGCAAGAACTGATCTGTCATCATTCCTTCAGAAACCAGATTGTCCACATACAAAATACAAAGCTCTGGACCTGTAATTTTGTTTTACTTTGCACGGGGCTTGTTAGCTAGTCCCTCACAATGGCTTCCTAGGTGAACTGCCTGCATTTGAAGTACAATGTCTGCTGAAGAAACGTGTAAACCAGGACAGTATCTCCATGACAGTGTGATATAAATGTTTAGCACTGCACAGATACACTATGAAATTACTAATTACAACATTATCATCAATTCTTAACAGAGTCAAGAGATAATCTTTGAATTGGTATAAAAACACTAACCAAATATATCCCAGAAAATGGTTCTATGCAGAAAAGCCCTGTTTTGCGCAGAACGTGGAAGGGATGTCAGCCAGCTTTAGAGTCTCTGCTCATATTTATGATAACATTTTGATACACTTTAATAGATATTAGTGGCTAGCATACATTAGCTTGTTACTTTTACACACACAGGTGGCAATATCATAAACCTGTTCTACATTTTCCATGAACCACCCTTGTATGAAGAAGCAAGCATAACACAGACACAGACATTGTGAGACACTGATACTGCCAGCACTCGGGGTTCACTAAATCCGAATGAGCTCGACCAGAAGAGCCATGTAGATGCGCCTAGACGGCCTTACTAGTTCAGGCACACTGCCAGGCTGGCCCTGTAGACCAGTAAATACAATATTGCAATTGCTACTAAAAAGGCACAGGCATCATGCCTAGGCTAACAGCAGCTTCAGGACTTGTCACGTTCTATTTGGACGTGTTTTGGCTTGTCTGCTGCTGCTGCTTAGCTATTTTAGCTGCAACAGTCTCCACTGAATGACCAATTTGCTACTGCCCAACTTGTTTTAGTTCTGCTTGGCTTTGTGCAAGTGTGCAGTGTAATGCCTACGTTTCATAAATTTTTATATAGATACAAGTAACAAACAGTTGTGCTGGATAGAATGCACTACCTATGACCACAGCGCAGTGATGTAGCGTAAAAGGAGGCCAGGTAACAGCAGAGGCCTTGGAGACAAGGGCCATGGGTGGCACTGAAGGCCACAGGGCTGTGCACAGCTCATGAGCCCGATACTGAGAGCAACACAAACTTGGGAGTAGGGCAGAAAGGGGCCTGCGAATGTGCAGCTACCTGCAACCCGCTGTTGGCATCCTGCAAGGTATGCTCACCTATACCGAACTGCAAAGTTTACTAATGTCTCATCTCTTCCTGTTCACTATGCCTTTTGCTTAGCACAGAGAATGATCCTCTATGTTAACACAACTCCTCAGTCAACAGGGTCCTCCTACAGAGATCAGTGTGTTCATGCTCAAACACAGGATCAAGTATTCATGTGCAGAGCACCAGTCCCCTCCACCTGCAGTTGGTCCATACCAGTAACTGGAACACCCAAATGTTTGGCATCACCACACGTCCACAGAACTGTGACAATATCAACAAAACTGTACTGGTTAAAGGAAAGCACTTTTAGCCAAAGAACAGAGAACAACACTAACTGGATGCTGGAAAAGAAAAGCAAAATAACAACAGAGAACAGATAAATGCTTTTTCATTCGTGGCACCAAGATTAATTCAGAGGATCAGAAAAGACTTCTCTCTATATATTTTTCCAGGCAGGGGCCAAACACAAGGTCCTTCCCCCACTCTGGAAAGGCAGGAGGGACCCTTTGGAAGCAGCGCAGCGCAGCGGTGGCGGGCAGCGCGCCCTCACTCCCACACTGCAACACTACCCAAGCACGCACAGCAGCAGCTCTTCGAAAGCGCCAGCAGAAGAGGCAGGAAATTGTCCCGCAGGTGGCTGCCCCAGGCCAGGCTGCCCAACAGTGCTCTGGATGCCGCTCACGTGCGCACACCGCAGCTGAGCTCAGGCAGGTGCGACGCGGCCCGCAGCGCAGCCGCAGCCACAGCCGCAGTCGCAGCAGAGCGCTTGGCTCCGAGCGCAGCCCCTCGCTGGCCAGGCCCTGGGGGCAGCTTCCTGCCACCCTGCAATGGGGCCCCAAACACGTCAACATGAACCAACGCGCTACGTCCTCGAGCTGCAGGCACCGCAGCGGCAAGAACGAGCAGGATCTACCTGCGGGCTACAAGGTTTTTCCCCAGAGAACGAGGCCTCTGGCAAACCTGCAATGCAACACCCCTTCATCCAGCAGTGAAGTGCAAACCGGGTGCAGGTCACTGGTAGGGTGGGAGAGGGCTCCTGACACCCTCCCCTAACGAAATGAGGACCATCTGTACTGGAGGATTAAGGCTGTGGTGGTTCAGCTAAGACATGTGCATATTTAGACAAATACAAGGTTATTAAAATATTAAATATATTAAAAAGTACTTAGCAATAACACGTAAAACTGAAAGCAGTATTCTTTGATGTCAATACTGGGTTTAATTAGGGTAATCTAATTTAATCAGGATAATTATACAGGATGTGGTGAGGTCCACAGAAACATGGCTTTACCTGCTTCTGCTGCTTTGCTTTGTCTTCAGTGGAGTTACTACAGATATTTATTGCCTATGGAAAAAAAATGATAATCTGAACCAGCATCTAATTATCAAGTCAAAGTTTCTCTTTATAAGTTGTAAGGATGATGCTATTAGAGGTCACTCTATCTTTGAGTAGATGTGGCCTCAGACACAGCCTGTCTGAAATTGGAATGTGAAACCTGGGATGCTGATCCTCATCTTTTTACCCTGGTACAATGTCTCAGTTTTAGACTTACAGACTTAACTGGAGTTGTTCCAAACTCATATTGGTTTAACCAAATAATTTTTAAAAAAAGATAAAAATTCATTTATTAGAAATATCAAGGGCTTGCTCTTCATTTTTAAAAAGGTAACGTTGGCCATACAGAATTAAGAAACATCATAATCTGTTCACACCAATCACGCAGTATTATTCACAAACTGTATTTCATACTGTAACTTAAAGATGAGTTATTATACTGAGTATTCAGCAGTGAGCAGTGATGGTGAGCTCTGGAATATGGTATTTAGTTCTACAACTGGATGGGGACTGGACAGTTTCTTGTGTGAATTTTTTGACATGCAAGACTGAAAGCAGAGTTCAAGCCCACTCGTCATTGTGAGACTACCTTTCTACAAAACATATACTAGTAAATCTTGTTATTGGAAAAAAATGAGCAACATGGATGAAGAAAACATTTAAAATATACATACAATATTTGCTAGATTTTTTTTCATTTTGCTGACCGACTTGAAACAGAGTTAGTGCAAGGATCGCTGAAAATACTTCACTGTATTTGTCAAGAAAGTCCAGTTATGATTTTTGATAGCTGAGAAATCTAGAGCTGAGAAATCTAGTAATTACAGCACTGACATTCAAATCAGGACAATGGAGTCCTGCTTAAAATTAAGAAATAGAGGGCTCACTAAGCATAAACATTTATTATTTAAAAATATTACTTAAAATAAAATGGGTGTCCTACAGAACTTAAGCATTTCCCAGATTCCCTGCACTTAAAACAAGATATCAAGAAATCTTGGAAGCACCTAAATAGAAATTCAGCAGTTATTTCTCCGGGGAGTCCAAATGTTAATATTCTAATTACAGAGGGAAGACCATCTCAGCCAACTTTAAATGCCTACAATGAGGTACGTTCATCCCTGCTAGCCATCCCACACTCCTTTGGCACTCCATGGAGAGAAACAGGCCTGCAGACATCATTGGTTTTTCCCTCTTGCTCTCTAATCTTCTTCACTGAAATTTCTCTGAAGAGGTATTTTATTCCTGTGCTAATTCCAGCATTGAAATTTCTAATTAAATTAGTGGCTCCGGGGCAATAAGAATTTAAGTGTCAGCATGAAGTTTGTCATGCATCCCATATGAAGTACTGCACTTTTCAGAGAGTTTCACACCAAGGGAAAATAGTCAAAGGAAACAGCTGGGGCAACAGAAGCACATGTGGGGTAAACATGTCTCGCTTGCACTGAGATTGAGGTTGTAAAGAGCCTCTAGAGATCATCTAGTCCAAGCCCCCTGCTCCAGCAGGGTCACCCAGAGCACGTGGCACAGGGTGGCATCCAGGCGGTTTGAACATTTCCAGAGAAGGAGACTCCACAGCCTCTCTGGGCAGCCTGTTCTGGTGCTTTGTCACCTACACAGAAAAGAAGTTTTTCCTCACATGGAGATGGAACTTCCTGTTTCAATTTGGACCCATCAGTAAATGGCTCGGAGAGCTGTTCCAGGCCTATGAAAGCAACCTAATGCTGAATGGTGAACAGCCCTTTCGAAGACCCTCAGCCACCAGACGCGTATAGTGGACTTCTTTTCTAGTCAACATTTTATTCGAGCAGAACTAAAATTTAGTCTTGAAGGAAATTGTTGTATTTTAAAGTATGTTATTCTAATAAGGATAAAAGAAAGAAAGTCTTCTTACATGTTTGTGGTAGGGTTTACGTCCTGAATAGTACTTTGAATTCATAGTTTCCTGAGAATATACTATTTATAAACGGTGAAAATGATTTTTTTTTAATTAAAAATTGAGACAGTTGAAATAAAGATCTGCATAGATCTACTTTTGGCAAGCTTATCTTTACAGAACTGAGCTTGAATACTGCCAGTTCAGGTCTTTGGTTCAAAGCAACTTTTTGTTTTGAAATATAAATGCAATATTAAAGCTCATTACAGCAAATAAGTTAAAAATGGAAAAGGTAAAAAAAAAAAAAAAAAAAAAAAGTACCTACTTTTAATGACTTGCTATTATCACTGATTATTATTTCCATTATCTCAAGTGGAGATTCAGAACTCTCCTATTTCATAGCATTCACTCTTCATTCAAAAGTGACATTTTAATGGAATTTGCCATCTTCCAATCTAACAGCCTGGATACACAGATATTAAATATAGAAGTCATTCCTGAGGCCCTAAATCAGGTAGGAGCACTTCAGTTTTGGAAATACTGACTGGCTATCTGTGTCAGAAGGGAGGTTCACCTCTGGACTACAGTTTGGTCCATCTGTGTCTTCAGTGCTCAGTTAGGCCTCTTGCAGGGGAATAGTTGCCACCTGCTTTGGTTAGGGCCCTTCGCAGATTTTCCCGCTTTCTGTGACTCAGGCCTTCTGATTTTGTGCCGAGCCAGCAGTCAGCATGTTTTACTGATTGTTGCCATAGTAGACACATCATAGGTTGAAATTGTCCATGATTCTTCTGTTAGCTGCTAATAGACTGGAAAGCATTCCTCATTATTTTATCTACCGTCCCATTGAGAGAGTTATTTAGTTTCACCGAATTTGCAGTGCTTTGTAGACCTGCATTGGCAGAGTACATAGGAAGACTGTTTGATCACAAAGCTTCCTACAGTTGTTCCTTCATACACTTTTGTATATAAATCAAAACTCAGGAATTAGTTTGTAATGTGTTCTACTGGTTTATTAAAATGAAATCATTGATATTTTATAGCCCTAAAGCACAATATATATATATATATATAATACTTAGGCTACACAATTTTTCCATTTTATATTTAATTTGTGCTTTAAATTTAGGTTCACTCAGTAGACAAAGAAAAGTCCAGCATGGTTACTGGTTAATGTGCATTTAACCTGTACATATCTCTGAACAACACACATTAGAATGTGCTAAAGTGCAAATGCAAAGTGAAAAACATCTATTTTCTTTCCTCATAATCTATCTAATCAATGAGTCCAAGGTTGGTTGCCAGTAAACAGCAAAAGCTGGGCTTTGTGGGAATCTTTTCCAGAGCTCATTCAGGGACTGTCTGCAGTCCTAACCAGGTAACCCAGAATGCCAAGAATAACCCAGAATATTGATTCAAAGCCAAAAGCAGAAGCAGCTTCGCAGACCAGACCAGAACGGTTTCTTTCAAACACTATAATCAGGAGTAGGACTTCTGTGGCCAATGTTTTATCCTAGAAGCTGCAATTTTCGTCATTTCCTTATTTTCTATTTGTCATTCTGTCTGTTTACAAAGTCGTAGGACATTATCATGAAACTGAAACAAAAATACAAAACAATGCATCTTCTTTAAATGTAAAGAGGATGGAGCTAAACTCTTTGTGGTGCCCAGTGACAGGACAAGGGGTAATGGGTACAAGTTGAAACACAGGAAGTTCCACCTCCATGTGAGGAAGACCTTCTTTCCTGTGAGGGTGACAGAGCCCTTGAACAGGCTGCCCAGGGAGGCTGTGGAGTCTCCTTCTCTGGAGAGAGGGCTGCGCTGCCATCCAGAGGGACCTGGACAGACTGGACAACTGGGCGGAGAGAAACCTCATGAAGTTCAAC
>JAWLRI010000092.1:91782-130404 GCA_034781795.1 Crypturellus tataupa
GGGGGTTGGACTAGATGACCTCTAGAGGTCCCTTCCAACCTTAGGCATTCTATGATTCTATGATTCTATGATCTTCCAAACCCACCTGGAGGCTACCCTGTGCCACATGCCCTGGGTGTCCCTGCTGGAGAGGAGGGGCTGGACTAGATGATGTCTGTAGGTCCCCTCCAATCTCAACTGTTCTGTGATTTTGCGATTCTTTTACGAGATAACCAAAGGTCCCCTTAACGATACACCCAAGCTTAAGATGAAGAAGGGTGTTTTACCTTCTCAGTACTCTTCCTGCTCATGTTAGACTATAGTTAGTCCCATTTATGTTTATTTGAACTGTTGGAAATATATGCTCAAAACTAAGATGGCCTTCTTTACTAGTCCAAGTAACATCTCTTTTGCTTTCCTGTATTAAGCTTAATAAAATATCCATTAAATTTATTTTGAAATTTTAAAAGCACTTCTTTTTATATGTATCGATTTATGTATAAAAGCTAGATGGGACTTCAAAATGCCCAGAGAAATTTGCTATGATTTTGGATGAACCACACAGTCTTTTAGGATTTTTCCTCACATTTGGGACTACTTAGGCATTCTCTTCACAAATACTTTTACATGATTAGAAACAGACTTTTTTATGTGATTAGTCAAATGGAAACTGTACCTGACATAATGATGCCATTGTTGTAATAATCTTTATTTACTGATAAAATGTCTTCCAGTCAACAGTCTTTTCTGAAGCTATATCCCCCACATATTGAAAATAAGTTAAATAATTATTTTGAGTGAGATGATAAGTAGTTTTTGCACAAATTATATTTACCAAAATGATTTCTTCAATCATGAAAGTAAGTTAGTTTTTCTTCACTAATAATGGCATATTTAAACAAACAAACAAAAAAACCTGCTGTGTAGATTGGTAAAAGCTTTGTACATGATGGTTTTGTGACAAAACCATAGCCTCGAAACAGCTTTGAAGTAGATGTTTGGCAGTGCTTCAAAGCTGAGAGAGATGGCACAGCATAAAGGACTCTTCTCCTTTCCTCCACATACAAAATAAAATACTAAAAAGGAAGAACATGCTTAAATTAGGAAAGGATTAAAACTGTTTTTGCCAAGCTAATAAAACATAATGGCAAAACAGCACAAGTTACCTTGTTTTAAACACAGGGAGCAAGAACAAGTCTGAAACAACTTCTGAAAGAAGAGAATGGCTGATGGAATTGTTTTTCTTTTCAAGTTCTAAGAATTTTCATATACCAGTAATTTTGTATTAATAATGTTTTGCAGAGAGATTCCAATTATAAAAAACTCCTGTACTTTAAGAGGTATATGTGTGTATATATAGATATAATATATATATGAAAATTTAATTTCTTCTTTTTCAGAAAATTTGAACTATGTAATTTTGTTCAGTGATTCTTTTCCAAAGAAATCTAACAAAGAATACATCCTCCACTGACTATTCTCTGCAAACAGACATTCAAATTGGACTGTAATGATAGAAAAGAAGCAATTAAATGTAAAAGAGAGCCCTTCCATTTGAGTTGCCAGAAATGAAAAAATCCAAAGAAGTGATCCACACATAATGTAAGGTAATTCAACGATAAAGATTTCTGAGATAAGCTAAACACCTTTCAGAAACAATTTATGAATAGCTGATCTAACTCTGGAGGAGGAAATGGACCGGATGACCTCTCTGTGAGCTACAATTTAGACCTTTTCAAGTTACAAGACACAAAAAATGAGTGTTGAGCAAACACATTTAGGTTTGGACTAAATTGATTTGATTATGTTAAAATGTGTATGTACACTAAAATTGTTAGTCTAATCTGAGTTTCAGACTTATAAATCATGGAGTTTTTCACCATATGGGGCCAAGGTAAAATAAAACAAAACAGAAACAGACAAAAGTAGCCAAACTAGCCAAATTCTGCAGTAAACTGCAGGGCTGTGATGTGTACCAGACATAAACTAGGGAGGAATACATTTTATGCATCCAGGCAGGAGATGATAAGCCCATAATCAAGTATTTTAGTTGCTTTAGAAGCAAAGAATAAGAAGAAGTGACAGGTAGGGAGGGATCAGTCTAATTCCCAACTCATGTCCATACAGTGGCAAACTTATGACCTCTGTGGAACTGCACAAAATTACAGAGCACTGGCAAATTATAGTGCAGTGAAGTGCCTATAATCACAGTTAGTTTTAAATCAAAAGCTGAAGTTCAAAGCAGTCTAAATTTGACTTAGCACAACTACCGGTAGCTCAACTACAAGTTCACTTTCCATGCCTTATTATGCGTTGTCTAATAGTGCTGCAATAAGATATTACTCATGTTAGCAACACAGAAGACTGTGTCCAAATATATTTTAAGACTAGGCTAGAGCTCCTATTCTTTAGAATCCAAAGCTCTCAGGTCAAAGCATCATGAAAATGTCTTTACCAAAAGCAAAGCACGTATCTGCAGTGCTCATGCTTCTAAAAGCAGTCTATTCTTTAGAACTTGTCTTTCTCATAGAAAGTCCTGTTGTCTGCTGGCATCTTTACAGATGGAGTTCCTAATTTCAAGTCTGTGACATTCAAAATCAAAATACACACCCAATTGCTAATTGTGTGCAAGTGACACAAACAAACAAAATCAATGGCAATAAAAAACAGTGTGAAAAACTACTAGGAATATAAATATACGTTTAAGCAACCGTGAGAAAGGCAGACCCCTCTCCTGCCCCGCAAAAATGCCACCACAACCACCACCACAAGTTCCAGATGTTGCTATTTTAACCTGGTCTTGGGGGATAAAATAATCACACAAATTCAACCACCCTTTCTTACCTAATTAAACACATTCCGCAACTATTTTCTCTTGCTCCTTCCCAAGTGAGCTTTACTACTGTCACCCCTTCCTAATTAGCCAGGACTTCTCACTGTGCTGATGTTTTTCTACAGCTTTGGTTCCAGCAGCCAGCACTTTTTTCCAAGCTAATATTTCTTTGAACACAAAGGAACATGGCTTATCATATGGAAGCTGTTACATTAGGCCACTGCACACTTTTCTGTTTTAGTAAGCTGACTCTAGTGCACACAACAAACACCCAGCAATCTCTGATTCTCCTCTACAAACAACTTAAATACTACCTTTTCATTACTCTTGACTTCAAGAACTAGCTCTGAATCTTTCTGCTTTTCAGTAACCATAAAAGTCAATCAGGCTCTGCTCATGGATGCTTAAAATTTTATAACAAAATATTAAGGAAAGGTCTGATCAGATCAGCTGTTCATTGTGGCTCCTGATTATCAAATTATTCATTCTTTCTAATTTACTACGCCAGTAATTATACTGTTTAATATGAATTGCTTAAGGTAGCTAGAGCAGTGGGTCAGCATTTCAGGCAGATAACGATATTAGTATTATACTCATTCTGGAAAGCCAGTACTTAAACTATTGCTTAAAGGAATTGGTGATGGTTAAAATCTATACTTGTAATTCTGGATGGGAGGTAACTGCAAAATATTTTTATGTCTTAAGTAAATAAAACCATGACTGAAGGTTTTCTGATAAGGTTTTCTGGATGTCTGTTGACAATTGTATTTTTTGCACATGGAAGATAATAATAATAATTAAAAAAAAATTTGATTTTTTTTTCCAAATTTTCTGAGGAAAAGAAGAAACTGTCTTTCAGCAAAGCAGAGACATTATTATGGTTTGTTAGTTATTCCCCAATTTCTTTTGTACATGCTTTCTTTTTACAATTTTCATCACACATAAAATCACAGAATGATTGATGTTGGAGACTACCTAGATGGACTACCTAGTCCAACCCTCCTGCTCAAGCAGGGTCATGAGAGTGCGTGGCACAGGATCATGTCCAGTTTTGAGCATCTCCAGAGGAAAAGACGCCGAAACTTCTCTGGGCAACCTGTTCCAGGGCTCTGTCACCTTCACAGTCACTAAGATTTTCCTCATGTTCAGGCAGATCTTCCTGTGCTTTGGTATGTGGTTGTTGCCACTTGTCCTATTGCTGGACACTCTTAAATAGTTTGGTCCCATCCTCTTGATATTCTCCCTTCAGCTATTTGTACATATGGCAATACCTCCTCTCAGCCTTCCTCACACTAAACAGCCCCAGCTCCCTCAGCCTCTCCTCATCCAGTCCTCTAATCATCCTTGTAGCCCTACACTGGACTCTAGAAGCTCCACATCCCTCTTGTACTGGGGAGCCCATAACTACCCCCAATACTCCAGGTGCGGCCTCACCAGGGTTGAGGATAGGGGCAGGATCCCCTCCCTCGACCTGCTGGCAATGCTCCTCCTATGCAGGCCAGGATCCCATCGGCCTCCTTGGCCATGAAGGCACATTGCTGCCTCATGGTTAACTTGCTGTCAACCAGGACTCCCAGGTCCTTCTCTGCAGAGCTATTCTGCAACACAACAACCCTCAGCCTGTACTTGTGCATGAGGTTATTTCTCCCTAGCTGCAGAACAAACACAACAAACTTCAAGAACAGACAAAAGTGGCTACTTTTTCTGACAGGTTCAGAACGAGTGTTCTCAGTATTAATTATGAGTATACTGTTCTATATTCATATACTGACTATATATACCATTAACCATGGTACCTACTGTAACTTGATGTTGGAAGCATCACTACAACCCACTCGCTATTGGTATCCGGCTCATTTTCTTTATGCAGTCATTTCCTCTAAGTTAACATAGACAAGCAACTTCTACATATCTGAGGCAAGTTATATATCTTGTAAACTATACTTACTGGCAATATGAAAATGTCATCAGTACCCGATCATTGTTATCTGTATACTCACAAACACTTTCTTATTTAAAAATGCATTTGTCTTTCTCTAAAAATGATAGTTTTCCATAGTTTAGTCTCAATTTTATATATGGGCTTAGCTTCCTTCAACAAAGTCCAGGTCTTAGTACAGGGAATGAATGTGACCTTCCACTTCTTTCCTATCAGTCCGTGTAAAAATACAGTGTAGTTCCTCTTCACGCTCTACCAACCTCAGGTGGAGCAACTGGGGTTCCTGAAGTCTCATTTCTTCTCCTTATGCAGATGTGGTATCTTCCAGCTTTTGGTGCCTGTTTTTTTGCGACACTCATTTTTTTCTCACAAAACTACAGATGGTCCGGATTGGACCCATGGGATGTCAGCTGGAACACCTTAACACAATGGGATGATGTGCCTGCAGAAAGATGAGCACAACACAGTTCCCTGGATTAAGGACTTTGTACTGCAGGTCACCTTCCAGTGCAAATCCACACCTATTTGAATCTCTTGTTCAAAATTGCATGTCCTCATTACTAAAGTACCATACTACCTTACTGTCTTTGAAAAGTATTAAACTCATTTTGGGTATTAGCAAAGTTGTAGTCAACTGGTCAAGGGAAATGAATCTTCCTCCTCAAAATGAGACTAAGTCCCACATCACATGAACAAGACAAGGAAAACACTGACAAACTGGAATAAGGAGAACAGATTGCTATCAACATACTCAGGAGGTAAGGAGAGGTTGCAAGACAGAGCTAGGTTTCTTCAGACAAGAAAAAAAAATAGGCTAGGCCAGCTCCCAATGAGTCATTACAAAGAGGACGGAGCCAGATTTTTCTCAGGGATCCGTCACAAAAGATGAGAAACAATGTTTGCAAGTCACAGCAAAAGAAATTCTAGGTAAGACTCTTTCATTGATATTGGTCAAATACTCTAAATATTTTTTTAGTGAGACCCCCTGAAAACAACACATTTTGTATACTGAAGATACTGCATATTTGAATGGGCATTATCTTGAACTATCTAACATTAAAGATAGGCTTGCTTTGAGGAGAGGGACCACAAGAGATCCTCTCCAACATAATTACATATACATATACATATAATTACATATACATATACATTATAAAGCATTCAACTGGGTAAACAACATTGGCTCTATACTTCCATTTATGCAAGATACATCCAGATGCAGATGGTTTGGTCAAAATCATTTTGTTCCGAAGAACAGAACTCCTATTTCCCTACAGCTGCTTAAGAAAGTCCATGTCCATTTCTTATATTAATTGCAACTGTTATCTTAGAAGACTTCTCAGTCAAAAGTGTACGAGATACTCTTATAGGAAAAAATCACATTTTAAATATAGGAATATAAAAGCATTGCTATAATGGTCTAAGAGGTATTTTCTCTAACACTAGGTAGTGAGATAAAAAAATATAACAAAACTTGACATGTGCGCTCTTCTTCCAGCTCATTTGTATTTTTACAATACAAAGATCTTGCTTTTGTTTGCTTATCTTCTAATCCATTGTTAATTCCATTTTTTTCGAGAAAGATACCATAATGCCTTTGGATATTTTTTCATTTCTTGCATGAGAATGACATAAATAGTGTATGGCAATTCTTTACAGAGAAACTGTCCCTTGTTCTTCCTTTCCAGACCCAAATGGATGTGCCAATACTTATAAAGATCAGTTTCACAGTGGTCCAATCCTTTTATCTCACTGCCAGGGCCACCTCCACATCTGCGCAGCTGCACACGCTGCCATCAAGCGCTTCTTTGTGAACATCACACTTTTCTAATTATGTGGAGAGCCAGACAGGGACTGAGTCATTACTACTTTACCCTATGAGTACTTGAAAAGGATACTACAGTGGCCGCACGTCCTGATATCACCCAAAGAAAGCCTTGATACCACACTAATCACATCTACAAAGAGCCACTTTACTAGTAAGAGAAGAAAGGGGATGTCAGTCAGCCACTGTGTCCCTTCACAAGCTATCATCCCTTTGCTTGTTCTCTACTACAAACTGTGCTTCTACACACACTATCGAGCTGTGAAAAGCAGCATTTCATACGATTCATCTTTAGAAAAGAACTGAAGAATCTGTTCCCCCCTTCCCAAACCCATTATGAAAAATGTATTCATAAACATACACACTGTTTTTTCCTCAAGTCATAAAAGTGAAGTGTAGCTTAAATAAATGCTAAATCTGATTCCATGCTCCCTGGCAGGAAAATGAGACTTTTTAATGTTATTATGAGTACAGCTCTAATATAGTTTATGGCATATAAATAGCATTTAAAAGTGTAAGGATTTAGATATTGATTTGCATTCTTCAGAAGTCTTCATTACCTTCCAGTTACTTTCAGAACACATCAGAATCCTTCTATTCATATCTCTGCTACAGCACTAACAAGAAAACAAGTAAGAAAACATTAAGTCTGGCATTAACATCTTTATTTCTTTAGATTAAAAAAAAATACTGAACAATATATCAAAATTCAAAAATTCAGTGGAGCAACAGGAGCAATATGACCAAAAAATATATTTTGATATATTTTAATATTTGAACATCTTTATGTGGAACTTTTAAAAGTTAAAAGTATCACATTGGATTTTTAAGAAGTATGTTAGAACAAATGCAAAAAATGGCAACATTGAAATTAAATAATAAAATTGACCTCATATATTTCTTTCTAAAGAACCAAATCCTCCATGGATATAAATGAGTGCAGGAGCTCTGACATGAATAGTATTATGGCAATTTATGCCCTGAGTTCCAAATTAGAAGCATTACAGGAATTGTTGACTGCAGATGTTCACACATTATTCAGTGGATCAGGTGCACTTTTTCAGAGGAAACTACAGTATAATTTGATACAAACATATGTAGCGAGCTTGAATGAAAATGGTCAGAAAAGCTTTTTAGTTCACTTGGGATTGTGTATGTGAAGTGTTTTCTGCTAGCATATATTATCAATTGTGAGTTTTAATCTTCTAATACAAGCTGAAATATTTTCTCAGTTCTAATACTTTTTTTCCCCACTGAAAGTCTATTACTGTTGGTAAAACCTGACCAGCTCAATACAAATAGCAAGAATATAAAAATAAAAAAATCTGTATCTAAAACTCTTCCTGTTCCAGTTTAACTAACGATAGTTTGAAGAGCGGGGGGTGGGAGTTGCAGTACCTATTTTTTTTTCTCCCAATGTACATCATGGTTAGAACAGGTAAAAGAACTAAACACGTTTTCATTCCCATCAAATTCATGATCCCTTCAAAATCTATAAAAAACAGAAGGACTAATAAATGCACATGACAGGTTACTCATTTCTGAAATCCGATGATAACCCCATCCATAACTAAGCCTAAATGCAAAGCAACATGCCCTGATATCTAAAACTTCTCTTGAAATGCTGCTAAGATTATTTAAAAAAAAAATTCCTTCCTCATTTACAAAGACAATGTACAAGAGAAGGAGGAGAAGAGTCACTCCCAGCTGGGACACAAGAGGACCAGGCTTGATCTTCTGGTCCATAACAAACTACTCTCTAGCAGGTAAACAATTCACTTGCTTTGTCTTTTGGCATAACAAAACTGAAGGCCCCACAGTGCTTCTGTGTTCCCTCTCTAGGTACACAGCTCACCCACAGCTAATACTGGAATGAAATCCATCGCTTTTCTCCCACATGTTGATTTTGAAGCCAGAAATGCATATATTGGGTAGGAGAGATTCTGTGAATCTAGAGGTTCTGCAACAGTTCCAGGTCTTCAGGCTGGACACAGCACACACTTATTCATGTGTACATTGGTTTTTAAAAAGAGAATGATGCTAAAGCAGTTTATCTTAGAAATTACGAACATTACAGATTTTTAATCCCTATAGTTTCAAAAGTTACTTGGAACCCTGTTCTGCCTGACATACATAAACTGGAATTTAATGTTGATTCTAGGCATTACACATTACCTGTAAAAATGAAAGTACCTCATGCTTGCGCCTCAGCAAGAAGCGAGTGCTGAAAGGGAACACCGTGCTGTATTAAACATCTTCCTTAAAAACCTGATGAAATACAAACTTTGGAGCCATAAGACAGAGAAATTAAACTCTAGGGGCTGTTTGAACAAACACAAACAGATCTGTAGCATGTTATCATTAGCCACTGCTAATTAGGTGCCTGTGAAACACTGAAGTGCTGTACAAGATAAAAATAGAGGTGGCACCACTTCATTTAGCTTCTGCATGCAAGGACAAGTACAGGTAAGGCACAAAGACTTTCTAAAAGAGTTAATTTAGATCATATCTTGCACTACTTAGCTTGTAGATGGCTATTTTGGCACTACTTTAGGTAAAAAAAACCCCTACAATACAGCTAACAGGAGACAAGAAGATCAGCATCTATGGACATGCCAAGCTTTAGCCTGTGCATGGTTTGCAAAGAGATTAAGAATAATCCACTGTGGGATAAATCTCATTAATTCCCTCCCTGACCCTAAGAACATTTCCTGCATTTCATAGGCTTTTACCATTCCACTGATCGAATGCCAATATATGGTAAAAGGAGCCGAACAAGAGCCAAAGTGACCCCGTGTCAGTGACAGGCCATCACAAGGACCTCTTTAAGCAAACAGTAAAATGAAGTACTTACTTATTATAGAAATAAAATCTATCCTGAGCTAGAAGGTTTAAAGATTGTGTGAGCAAAGTGTCTTCAGGATGAGTGATTTAGAAATCTTCACTATGCCACATCTTTTGGTCTTCAGGAACATAAAATACACAAACACACAGGGCTTCTGGTTTGTTTGCCGCTGTTTGCTATCCAGGAGGCAAGTCATAACCCAAATTCAAAATGTAACCAGTATCAAACAAAGAAGCAAATAAATACAAGTAAAAGCTATTACCATTTCTAAATCATGTTGCAAGGAGATGGTAAGTTCCTCCACAGAGACCTAATGTCTCTATATTTGTGGATAAATAGATGAACAAATCTGCACATTTTCTGTTTAATCAGTACAGAAACATTTTCAGTATGTAAAAATCAGCATGAATTTATGTACAATTCACAAAAATGAAAACAGTGAAAGAAAAAAAAATCTAGACAGTTGTAATTACACCTATTTTTGTTCACTAGCTTTTATTCATTTTCTATTTTTATATAGTTTTTGCATAAAAGCAAAACACCAAAAGTTTCACTGATCTAGTTTTACAGGATTCTTAAGTAATTTTACAACACTTGTAAGTGACTTGTGATTACTTTATTGTGGCTGTATCTTTCTTCATCTTAACAAAGCAAGGCAATAATGTACAAAATCATAATAACTTTCAAATACTGTATTTATTTTTTAATCTTTTTTGAGAAATACTTAAGAAAGGAAGGAAAGAAATGGAAAGAATGAAATGTCTCTCAAACACTCACAGGAACAGACATCTATCAAGTTTCAGAGTTTTTTTTCATTTTGAATTGATTAAAAAATGCATTTGAAATATTTTCAAGACATGAAATTGCAAGAAAAATAAAGTTTAAATTCAGATACAGTGGAAGTTGTCAGACAATATAATGAAATCATTTGTTCTTAAAAGATGACACTGAAAGATTTATTGTGTATTTTTAAAATTAATTCAAACTTCACTACATCATTCTGGGAAAAAAAAAAGGCAAGAGAGAATGAACTGTTGTACACATAGAAATAGCACCAAGACAGACTTCCTAGAAATGTTTAAAAGAGTGGGGAAGAACCACCTCAGAATAAAATGGAGAAATTCAAAATGGAACATAAAATACCTTCATACTGACAGAAAATCCAGAAATACGACAAAAAAGGAAACTCTTAAAAATGGTTTACAGTTTTGAGACAAAAGGTTACATCCACATAACCATCACACATAAAGAAAAATAATATTTTGTCTCAACATTTTAAATCAATTCCTATTAACATCTGTCTTTCCTTATTAAATAATATTAATTTGTAATAATTAGGAGTAAATCCTATTAGCATGTACTATTAAATTAGGAGAACACAATAATTCATAAAGTAGCTTTCAGCAGACAGCACTTGTAGTTTTCCAGAAGCAATTCCACAATGATGAGGAAGAAGGGCTGAAAGACAGGAGTGCATTTTATTTGTAGAAACAGTTGCTCTTTCAGACTTCTCGGGATGGGAGGAGGAAGTCGTATTAATAACTTGGGGATATTAATCTAGCAGAAAAAGCTAACTGATCTTATTTCTCATCAAGTGGAATATTGCTCTTATTCTTATATGCCACAAGAAGTAACATGTGGTCAACTGCACCAGGAAAGGAAACACAGAAGTGTAAAACAGTTCTAGGAAGTACTCAGAACAGATTTTAATGGAAGAATGAGCTATATTGCCCTTTGTAAAATTATGGAGGGAAACTGATTTCCAATAGCTCATTGCCACATGAGAACTGTGGGGACACCTTTCTGGATAGCAAAGCTGCTCACATTCAACAGCCCAGGCTGACTCATCAGGCGTTCCAGGCAGACTCACCAGCGGGAGAGCAGGAGAAGAAAAGTGGGTTTTTTTTGGCAGGTTGAACTTCATAGGAAGTAGGGTACTTCAAGATGCTGAGGAATCTGGATTGTGACAATAAATCCCTGAGAGATGGATTAGTGGGCAGGTAATGGCAAAAGGCATGTGATAAATTGCAGGGTTATGTGGTAAACTTATTTATTACATGCCCGTGCAATTTGTCAACGTGCTGTCTCATTTATCACCTCCCTGTGTGAGATGCATATATTAATATTGCACACTGCTATCTTTGCCTGACACTTTATGGTCCTGTTTTTGGCATTCATGCATGATTATTTCCTGCTCTCTCCTTCATCTAGTCGTATTTCCAGATAAATGCTGGAAAGTATTCCAGATGCAAGCAGTGCCATGTCTTAGAGTCTTCCCACATCAAATTAATAATGGAGAAAATAGAGCTTATGCAAAAGCACTTAAAGGTTGAGGAAAATGGGCTATTGCCACCTTGCCGCTCACAGATTTATTGTATCCTATTATGTCATTGTTCAGTGAGGAAACATGACCTGTTATCTTCACCCAGTTCATGGAAATTTTGTCAACGCTCTTCGGCCAGAACATCTTTTTACATAAGCACTGATATAACTGTTGCTGGTTTTCTGTGGAATCACGTCAGCAAGGGCTAACCATGTCTCCTCAGTGAAATACCTACCCCATCAGCCTACAGTTGCACTTCCCTGTGCTTTGTACTGCCTGCAGGGAGTCAGGGCGGCGGCTCTGTATGAGGCAGCTATGGCTCCCAGCCGAATCCCTAGCCCTATATACATCAGGGTAGAAAAAGTTCCATGAAACAGAATAATCAATGTTCTGAGCAAAAACACATTGTTAACAATCTGTAATTAATATTTTAGAATTATATATTTTTAATTAATAATAACTCAAACTCTTTTTCTTATTTTCAACACTGTTTTCTTTTTCTTTTTTTTTTTTTTTTTTCCCCAGAATTTTTGCAAAGTCTCTGGTCCTGCTGTCATTTTTGGAAATACAATCCCTTATTCTCTTCTTCCCATTTCTTCTTGATTGAGATAGTAAAAGTCCCATTAAAAACACTAAGGTTTCAGGTTGTTTTAAGGAGATTTGACAAATGGATTAAATTTTGAAATGTACTATTTTGTAAATCATTTTAAAAGAGAGAAAAACTTCATGCCTAATTATATTGATATTTATACAGAGAGCTTCTGAAATCCCTAATTTATGGTCACATCCTAACAGGGCTCGGAGACTGAGAAGGGCACTGCTAGAAGACTTGAAGGTAGAACTATACAAGCTGCACACCACTTTGCGTGAGATGATTACAAGTGTGGGCAGGAAGTCAGGTGGATGCAGAGGGCTCAAAGATCTACAGGAGGACAGACAAAAAGAAAATATGTGCTCACTGCCTTTGCGTTTTCAAAGTGCAAACAGGCTGAGCTTATAGAAGACAATGCACCTAATATAGAACTTAAGAGTGTTCTGCCTTGGAAATAACACATTTTTTCAAGGGTTATGCAAAAACATAATAAAAAACACTCAAAGAGCTTCAAAAGAAACAGGGCATACACAGGTAAGCTTTTGCACAGCTGATGGGGTACCCTTCTTGCTGCAAGGTAAAGGAAAAGGTAAATGAAAAAAAGTGGCAATTCTTAAGTCAGTAATTTTTGCATGGATTGTTTACAGTAGGGTCAAAAATAAGCCAGATATTAAATTTGATTCAGAGCCTATGTGTGCAGAAAGGCAGGGAATGTTACAGATTGATTCCAAGATGTCTTTACTAGCAGGGAAGCTGTCAATAGAATATAAAATAAAGCTGACAGAATTAAATTGTCCTGTCACAGAAGCAGCTTGAAAATGCTGGCAAATAAAATCTTAAAAGAGAAATTAGATGGATTGATTAAATAGGATGTAAAAAAGACTGAAGAACCTACACAACTGATTAATTTTGTCAGTAATATTAAAAGTGTAACTCCTCATATATATCCTGAGGGACTAAACAAATATACGATATCACGTATCTGCCACTGCAGCTGAGGAGGGCTCATAGTTTTTCTTACCAGTTTAAAGCAAGGGAGGAAAAATCAGATGCACTGGGATACTTCTTATATCCACAAATGTGCTGTAATTATTTCAGTTGAAAGAAAAATCGGGGAATATAAAACGTGAAAATTCAGCTACAGTAAAAAAGCCTGGAGTGGTAGTTGCATAGACTCTGGATTCTTGGATCAAGATTAGCATATATTTAATTTGCAACTGGGAAACACATATTAATTCTTAATTATTATACCAATTACTCAAATATTCAATTATTCATTACTAAGGCATAGAAAGTGTAGTACTGATAGACAGAGATGGTTAGAAGTTAAAATGCTTTCTACAGAAAGTGCAATTTAAATGCATAGCTGTGAGTCCAGACTGTAAACAACCGAACTACCTTCGACAACTTTCCTTGAGAGGGAAACAAGAAGCATCACACTTGATTATATAACCACAGTACTTAAAACAGGTATTGCCAGTCCCTTTTATACACTAAAGAACAAACATAAAAACCAACCCAGACATATTCATTAAAAGACCTTTTCAGCCATAAGACAACGTAAACAGGTTTGAGGATAAAACATAGCCACCAAAGACATGTTTCTTGTAAAGCTGGCTTTTAGAGCTGATAGCTAAGAGGTAATACGCTTAGCTCTACTTCTTAAGCTCTGCAGGCAGAAAAATGTACTCAAATTTAATTTCCAAAACTGAAAAGCTTTACCCCTCCAGCATTTTTATCTCATGTACGTTTATCTGTTATTCTACTAAGGGCTCATTTATAAGTTTTGACACACATTTCTCACAAATCATCATCTAAGAATACTATGTTTGTGACAATCAATATGTAAGGTAACATTAATAATGACAGGAGGTTTATGGAGACTACATGCCGTAAATCTAAGTACTGCATCCTGCAGCTTTTATACGCTAACTATACTGATGTGACATTTAGTTAAACAAAATGAGATGGCATATTGTAAAATCTAAATATGAAATTTATGTCAGCCAACTTTATTCCATGTACTATATATTCTCACCATATTAAATGTGTTACAATATAATTTTTTTCTTTGTAAACAAAAAAAATAGCAAATAACACAAAAATCATCAAAGGTATTTTTTACAAGAAACAGAGACATGTCCAGAGCAAGTGACAGACATTTTCAGCTACAAGTTACGCTCATATGAAGAGCCTTTTATCAAATATGATCACATCCATTCAAAAACCTGATATTCAGAGATTACAATTGAATCTTGCTAACATAATCATACTCTTAGTTGTTCCAGAAGTGTTTCCAAGATTCCTTCTTTGGTTTAGGGCAGCAAAATTCATCTTACAGAGAATATATTTATTTCTGTGGTTCTATTTGGTACTTTTAAATACATAAATATATCTTTTAAGGATAACCTCATCTTTCAGTCTCAGGTACTGAGGTAGCAAGTAATAGTATCCCACTGTAACTCCTGAGAGCAATACTTAGTCTTTGCAAACAAACTTAGCTTTCCATAAGCTAATACTCTTTGTCGTTGTTTTCTTACAGCCTCCAGTTCTTTTTTACACTGTGTTTAGGCAACTTAAATATTTTATCAGTATAAAAAATATTAATATCAAACTGAACCATTCTATTTCTTCAGCTGTCAACTCCCTAACGCACAGATCCATGAGATTAAAGCTCTGCAGTCACAATAAAACTGAGGCACGTGGATAAAAATTATCACTAGCCTATTAACTTTCCATTAACAGCTGAAAATCCATCTCACTTTATTATATCTTCCTTTAAATTGCATGCACAGAGAAAAATCTGTTAAATGTATTAATAGTTTCTCTTTTTGCTATTAAAAATAATGAATACTATTTAAGATATGCTTTGTTCTGCTTTCCAATCTATATCTACCCTTGCAGTAGAATGGAGAGCTAACAAAGCACAAAGTTGAGGCATAAAACAACGGATTCAGTGTTGATTTCATGATTCATATTATTTAAGACAAATCATTGCATAATACTCCAATAGTCCAGTAAACCTACAAACAACCTGAAATGAGGTTTGACTTGTTTTGTGAATGTGTAGAGCAGTGGCAGGGGCTCATAACATGACATGCAGAAAAATGATATAAGCACTTAGCACTTAGTACGCAAGAGAACCGGGAAGAGAAATTCAGATATAATTCAGATATAATTCAGACTGTGGCCTGAAGCTATTCCACACCCTGATCTCATATTGACGCTAATCATGAAGCAGCTGTAGGCTGCAGTCCTAGAAAATAAATTAAAGTCTCTTTAAAATGACAAACTATTTTTTTTGTTGAAAAATAAACAGGCAGAAGTCCATCCAATAAGATGAATATGCACAAAATCCCTAAGAACTTCCAGCTATTTTTTGTTTTTTTATTGGAGTTGGTTTTTCAGAAGAGAGGACAATTGGAGGGAAACACAAATAAAAGACTGGGTACATTTTGTATTTGTTAGGACAACTACTAACATAGAATAAATATTTACTAAAAATCAAAACAGATATTCAAATACATTCACCTCAAACAACTTTGTAGCATCTTGACTTTGTTGAAGAGAGTGGTAAAAGATGAGTATGTGCACCATAAAACAGCAAAGCAATAGAACCTGGTGGATCAGAGTACAAAGAATTCCAAAAGCAAAATTTCAGGCAAAAGAGTTTGGGGGCTGAGCCTTACCGATAATATTCTACCTGCCGATCATAGAGTGGGGGATACAAGGAGCGTAATCTGTTGACTTTATCAAAGAGATGAAAAGTTAGTAAAAATACTGACCACAGTCTGTAAATATTGATGCAGGAAGGAGACAATGAATTTTATAGAGTCCCTTTATCTTTGTAGTGAGCATAAAAACAACACTGTATGAGAAACTTTTTTAAGCAGCGTATAGATGACTGCAAGAAAAAAAAAAGGGAAGAAAGAGAAAAACCATGAAATATTGTGGCTTTGTCATCCTTTTGCATTTTTAAACTCAGAAAGTTTATATATTTCTAAAGCTCTGACCAAAATTTGCTGAATACAATAAAAGAAGTTCTCAAATATTGGATTGAGGTTCAACTGATAACGGTTCATCCTAGTCCTAAAGTCCATGCATATATGATCTGATATTTGCAATGAAGCCTGGAAAATTAGACACAGCAGACTAAAATATTCAATTACATAAGTTTGTCACTCAATTCATGATTTTTAATGTTATTTTCAAGAGTTGTATTTAGCCTTTGGTCATTCTTTTTGTTTATACACAGTAACCAGTTCATAGGGAATACCTGAATGGCATACCAAAGAGATTTAGTCAAATGCATCCCTGGAAAACAGTGAGCTATTATCTGCTATTAAATCATTGGAATTTCACAATAGACAGATTTTTTTAGTGTGTGTGCAATGTATTTTTATGTCATTCTATATAAATCTTCTGAATATTTTTTCTATTTTATTTGGATAGTGTATTTCTTTTTCCTAACCTTTCTGATTTATCACAGCCACAGAAGTGTTCAAGTACTTAGTTCATCTTGTGGAATTGTTCACAGCTGAACAACTCTGGCCAGGAAACATTGGTCTTGTTTTTATGGAAAGCATTATATTTTTCTAAAAAGATAGCAGTTTTCATTTTTAATTAAAAATTAGATTTTATTTTTCTAGAGAAATCATTCTTTTTGATACAGCTTTTGGTTACTAGAATCATATCCCTTTCTATTCCACATCACTAATTTCAAAAAGTCCAGAATTTTAACGCCTCACAAGCCAATTTAATAAAACCAGTATTATATTACGATATTTTATCTTAGTTTTCAAAGTTTTAATACTTACATGATGTTTATAGGATTGCCAACTCATATAAAAAGTCTTAGTCCCCTGGAAAAAAGTTGTCATTTGGATTTTTTTTTTCCAACCTTTTGTCAACATGTTAAGTAGTTGTGTCTTGGGCTAACTCTTTTTTTTTTTTTTCATCTTTTGCTCTCTCTTTTTCTCTTTATGGGGAAGTAGATGCATCTCTTCCTCTCAAAAGAGAAGAGTGAGGAAGAAACAGACCTCATTACCCTTTGAACTCACAAATACAGTCTTCTTAATCCCACCATGGACCTTTCTCTGCTACTTTATTTTTTTTTAACTTAATAATTGTGTCTTTTTTACAACAGAAGATCTTGTTGTGATCACTCCAGTTTTGTTATTCCTGCCAGGAAGAAAAATGAAGTGGGGAACAGGAAGCTCCATGAAGAAGCTGTTCTACTGTTATTTTGATGAATGCTTATGCAGTTACAGGTATTTAGTGTATCAAAATTATTTACTCCATGAATAAGCATTTACCAGGAGTTAATTAAATCCAGTTACAAGAAAATATGTCCAGTCCAAAACCAGAAGCTGTTCTTCGATCGTCCTACATACTACGTTTTAGTCCTGTAGTCCTGGAAGCCATGGAATTAGGTATTAGCAATTCTAGGAAGATGGAATACAAGTTCTCAGGACTTGCCAGGCCTTCTCTCCACTTGAAGGTGTTTTAGCTGCTGCAGTAGAAAAGTGCTCAGCGGTGCAGGGAGCATTGCTTAACTTTCCTTTGCTTAGCTTTTGGGAACTGCGTGGTTTTACTCTAAAAAAAATGAACCTACATATGGCAAAGGTCTAACAAAATCTAACAACCACTGCACCATTAAACTTGTGGACCAGAAAGAAAAGATGCGTTAGTAATGGACTGAAAACATACAAAGCAACTCATGGAACGAGTCTGAGGAGTAAGAAACTCTCCATTATCATCCCCCTTCTCCCAGTAAGGGAAGTAAAATGCTGACAGCTTCCCATAAGAACTCTCTCAAAAGATTAGCATAACACTGAGGAAGGGTAGGTATGAGAAATCTTCATATCAGTTCTAACTGAATCATTATTGAGAATGAGCAGCAGCATCATTTTAATCAGGGTAATAATGACTGTAGTAATTTGATTAAACTGGTAGGACATACTAAGTGTTCTTTAGGCTACATACATTGCAGAGGATGCAGTGTGACAGTATGTGCTTGCTTTAAACACATTTCTACATAGGCTTTTAAAATTACTTTTAAAACAAATCAGTATTCTTTTACGTGTGACATAAAATTATGCCCACTCTTGATTCTTTGGTATTCGGACTCATAACCACTCCATTAAACTATTCTGCCAAGTTAGAGTATTTCCTGTGCAGTTCAATGCACAAGACTATTTCTATTTTAAAATGATACAGGTGACCCTACTGATTTTCTACAAATTGCAAAGGCAGCAAATTAGCAAAAGGCAGTGTGAGAAACTAGAAAAGGATTTAAATATACACTGAATTATCGTGTATTTGTAGCAGCAATAATGCTTTTAGATTAAGGCTGGGAACACCAACAGGACACGGAATGGGAAATCTTTCACTGCACTTGCATTTGCTTCCTAATCTGTGAGTTTTCCATAGTACTTCCATGACTGCTAAGTTAGTAAGCTTTCCCAATCAAAAAGCCTTCCAGAACTGATCTACTAAAAGAATCCTAAGCTTCCATAAATCACTTCACCAATGTGCTCAGTTAGCAGTACTCCTCTGTGCTTTGTGGTAATAAGCTATAATCTCTGCAACTCAGTAGTATACCATACAGGTCTGCCTGATGACATGTGGCTATAACACAATAGGAAACGAAAAGGTAAATAAAATCTTTTTAGAGGAGCATCATCTCCTATTTGTCTCATCATTGTGTTAACAATTTTCTAGCCAAATTCACTGGAGTAGGAAAAAAGGAAGGGTTAAAAGTTCTGTGAATGAGCAGGTAACAGTTCGCCAGCTGCCCAAATTATTCTCAAGTACTTTGGCACATCTCTAGATAAAAATTATTATGGTTCAGAGGATCTGATGTAGACAGGAACATTTGTCAAACTATAACCAAACTTTTTCAATTTACATTAGCGAAGTTATGAAGCTGAACTATGGCAGTCATTTGCACTAATCTATTAGTTAAAGAAAAAAGTCACAGAGCATGACACACCTTCACATCTATCTGTATCTGTAAGCAGATGTGTATATTCAGGAATGCATTTTCAGCATCATTAATACTGATACAGAAAGCCACTGCAGCCATCTCTCATAAGCAGAGGTTTCACTGATGCAGTCTGCCTGAACAACCTTCCTCAGCTTGGAATGTTCATCTGTCTTGTAGAAATGGTTCAGTTTTTACATTCATCACTTGAATGAGGTGTAGAAAAAGTTCTCCCTTTTTTTTTCCTCTTTCCTTCTTTTATTTATTTATTTATTTTTTTAAAGCTGAACTAGTGTATTTTCATGGAGGGTGCTTTCTGAGCCTATTAATAGTAATGATGTTATATGGTTCACTCTAGTCCTTTCCACGGACTGCTGCTCACATCAGAGCAAGTAATAAAGAAGCGAAGCCCTCCCCTATGGAAATGCACGGTTGCCCTGCAGTGGGGTGAGTGGCATGCAGTTAAAAGCTTCACCTAATGGAATCCACTGTTTTTCCATAAACAAAGTGAGCACAAATAGAAGATGGACCCATCTAATGCTTCTCTTACCCATTTTTAACCGAATTTTCTGCTCATGCACACTCTCACTGGAATGATCTTTCACATGCGATACACTGATACTGAGCTGCCTATTTGCTGCATTCTGCTAGATATGTTAATAAAAGGGAAATGCCCTTGGAGGTTCTCAAGGATTCACGCCCTGAGCTTTGCTGCATTCCTCATCTTTCCATCCCAAACTGATTTTGCACCATTCAGAACCTACTATGCTTAGAAGGATTCTTCATATTCTGAGTTTGGATTGATCCATCTGGAAGTTCCCTCCTCTACTCCACGAGCTGAACTACTGGTATCCACGTGCATTTGGCAGCCTCTGGTTTCTCTTCCATGTTTTCCCATCAAAGGTCATCTGTTCAAACAAACTGCATTTTGGGTCTTCTTACTATCTGTCTTCCAAATGGCTGTATCCTTATTACACAGGTGAGCAAGGAAGCACAGTACAGGAGACAAACTCAGGTGAGACCAAACTGATACTCTCTTAATTCAGGACTACCATGGCCTGAGATGGCTAAGAAACCTCCTTAAGGTTATAAACTACGGCAGTGCTGCACAGACTCACCCTAGCATACTTAACTCAATTATCTGCTTCTTCATTGCTCATACCACCCAAACTTGTCATAATATCATAATGCCATAACAGAAAAAATAAGTTTTTCCTTCAGTGAACTGAACCATAGAACACAGAACAGCTACTGATAGCAAAGCAGAGCTAAAAGCAGCCATCACGCTTCTCTGCCCAACCAAGTAAAACAGAAAGCAGTGTGTTCAAACAAAATTGTTGGGTACTTAAAGTGTATTGAGTACAAATCTGTGGCCATTCTCTACAAAGGCTGACAAAGCCATCAACAAAAAAACTCAGCAACTCGCCTGCTGCAGCAAACAGAGGCACACTGAGGCTATGCTCCCCGATGCTGGCACTGCCTCCAGAAGAAGCAACTGAGCGAGGGCACTATGGGCTCCTCCAGACCCTAAGAAAAACTGTTAGGAGACAGAACATAATAGTCACCCAGCACAAGAGCAGCAACTGACAGAGAGGAGTGAAAAGGACGGTTTCTCACTTCATCAATGGTAGCACACGAAGAGGACAAATAAAAACTCAGGACCACTCTTTTTGTCATAGTTTTCTATTTTTTTTAATATTTTTTTCCTCTTCATTGGCTTTCACACCATCAACTTACTTTTCCTTTGTTAGAGCACACGATATTTTTCAGTTAGCTCAGACGCAAAAGGCTACAAAACCAGCAATGAACCTTGCAGAAAAGTAGATGACATTAATTAAAAGCCACATTTGAATTAAGAAAGGCACAGTTATTTTCTGAGAGACCCAATGAATTAAATAGACTATTTCTGAAAGGATGCCATTATGAACAGTCTCCACATACATGTCTTTTATAAAAGCAAAATTATCCTAAAGCTTGAATCTTTGAAGCTGAAAGAAAGTGAGGCTCCTTCTGTTTTCAGACTCAAATCTTAATTTCATGTCTATGGAATCACAAGCATCAGACCGTACAATATTGAGAAACTTCAATTGGTGAGGATCTCAAAGCTGCTCCTACACAACCTGCAGATGTGCACAGTTTGAAAGAACCTGAAAAGGAGCTAAGGAAGCATCTTGTGCTCTAAAAGCATGTTAATTTAACAGATGGTTGAAAGGACTGAAATGGTTGTGCCCAGAGGATAATGAGGGAAGTATCAATGACAACATAAAGCAATAAATAACAGAAAAAAATACTGCTGCACAGCAGGATATGTGTATCTTCCTTCTGCAGAACTGCACAGCCCCTAAGGGAACTCTTAGGGTGAAGAAACTGCAGAAAGACTTGCAGATCTCTGATCCAGGTATGAGCGAGACCTGCTTGGGCTGGCCCAAGAGCTCCGAATCCCACACAGCAATGTCTGGCGGAGTGGCACTGCCAAGGTGTTCAGCAGGAAGATGCAAAATGTGGGCAGAGCTGAACCAGCCAGGCTTTGCCTCTGCCACCACAGTGCTGAGCGCTGCATTTTGTGCTGCAGTTCTTTTAACTAAAAATATCTTCTTGATTGCAGGCCACCTCTTATTTTAGCAGCAGTCACTGAGATTTCAAAAGTGCTTGCTACCCTATGTATCTTTTATTTATGAAGATTCAAGGTGGGGGAGAGCAGTGAAGCAATTTCTTCCCTGCACATTTCAGTGGAATGCAAACAGTGTTAAGACAAAAAGCCTGCTAAGGTGGAGTTAAGGTAGAGAAGCCTTTACTTCTAAAAGATCAGCTATTCTTAAAAATCCACACATTTAATAAAACCAAATGTACTGGGTCAGAACAAGGGCTCCTTTAACCCACTGTCCAGTCTATTAGAGTGGAAAAAGTAGATGTCCAGGTCAAAGCAATAAATAAATAAATAAAAATAATAATTTTGCTGCAATGTCTTATCCAACAATAAATCCACTTCAGCATCTCTGCAGTAAGAAACTTCCTGTTCCCCTTTCTCCCATTCACAACCACTGAAATGAGGGATAGCTAAACAGTAAGTACCTTTCATTTTTTATCAGTAGGTAAATAGGGATGCTTTGAGACACTGAAAGGGCAAAAGATGTATTGTAATTCTTTATGTCACAACAGATCTGCCAAAATTCATTCAATTAATGCTAGGATCATCTGTTTTCAGTCTCCACTCAGCTAAATTGTTCCAGCTAACTCTCCTGCAGTCAATACACATAGTCTGACATAGGGAATGGATCCAACTGCATGCAGATAACTCTGGACATCAGTTTCTGCCTCTTGTAGCAACAGATTAATGGGTATATTGTTCTTGCCTTAACTCCACACTTACTGTTTTTCAGAGGCTTAAATTGATAATCTGGAAGGGAACAAGATATTTGGCAATGATAATACTAAATTAATTTTTTTTTTTTTTTAAAGATTATAAAACAGTGTAAAGCAACCACTCAACCTCCTTAGATACTGAAAATTTACTTTTCTATCCTAAATGAATGAAAAATTGTTTAGAGATTGCAATTTTTAAATCCAAGTTCACAGATAACTTCAGGCTTGGAGCTAGAGAGGCTTAGACTAGGCAGTCTTTAAAAGTCTCTTCCAAACTCAGCTATCCTGCGATCCCTTGATTCTGTAATTCATGAAATGAGAGTCATGCTGAAAAGATCATTATAATTTCTTTTTACTTCTCATTTTGAGCTTTTGGCAATGCTTTTGGATTCCTTGTTCTTCATCAAATAATATTATAGAGCACTGTTCAGTGTACGATGAAGAACACATCACAGAACAGTCCATCATCCCTATTTCCTCTCTTCTATCAGTAGAAACAAAATATTCAAAGTTACTGATGATATCATACATTTAATTAACATTGAAAATAGTACATTCTTCCACTGAACATAGAAAAGAAGGGAAAGGCAGCTTAACTTATAAACTAACTATATTTTTTAACTGTAAGATACAAAAATACTGGATGAAGTTACGTTAGAGGTGCCATACAACCTTTCTCATTGGACAGGTGGTACTTAGGCATATAGAAACTCTCCATGCACAAGATCGCCCTAAATGATCACAAAGTCCTTCCTTAAATTTCTTATGCACATTTTCAAATGCTTATAGAAGTGGTATTTGGAAAAAAATAATGCAAGGGTTAAAAGCTTATCTTTGTAGCTAGCATTTATATCGAGAACAAAAGAAATCTAGATACGCAGCAAACAAATATAAAGGTAAATGCAGAAATATTTTATCTTCAAGAGTATACTCAGATGTATTATCTTCTTCCCCCAATGCTGACTTTCATATTAGGGTTGAAACCTTTGAAGGTGCCTAAGGAAGACAGACGTCTTCCCTTTTAGATAGCTTTGCAGGTGTCAGGTCCTTTACCGATTGGTTCGGCAAATTTAAGAAACTGGAAAGAATTTTTCTCCCTAAAAATAGTATCTAAGGGGATGCCTGGGGCGACAGAACTCATGAAATACTCTGCAGCTGGAGATGTGGAGAGCTTGGGAAGCCAAACCTATAGCTAACAAATCATCCAAGGTCCAAGAGGTCAGAAAATAGTAAGTAAAAAATGTTAGTATTCCTTCACAAGTTTGCTGAATTTCCCTTTCACTTAAAAATAAACTAACGAAACACAGAAATGAACATTAAAAATGTTGACAGTGAAGGGTTCAAAATAAGCTTCCTAATAATTCCTAATAAATGTTAATTGCCAAGCTTATCGCTTGCACTTTGGCTGAACTTAGACACAAAAACCCTTACTGGGAAAGAAACTGAGATGGAACGACGATGCAGATCTGTTGAACTACAGAGTTTCCTTCTTGAGCAAGGGAAGAAACAAGAAGGAATGTTCTCTATCTCCTGTCTTTAAAAAATGGCTATCTCCATTATAAGTTGTAGTTGTAGATCAATTTCTGTTACTTGTGAATAGGAAAACACAAAAATGTTTGGATATAAAATCCAGTTGCTTTATTAAGACAGTTATGAAGGACATCACATCACTTTTTCAATGCCTTAAATCACTAGAGAATAATTTTAGGACAGATTGATGATTAGAATCCAAGAATCTGTTTGAGCTATAGTAATTGGTAATGACAGCTCGTGATTCCAAGTTCAGAGGTGGAAATTAATGAAGAGCAGAAGTGAGAGTTTTAGCTGTCTGAAAGCCATCACTGGAGGAACAGAGAAGCATGTGGTTATTACACTCTTGGCTTCCATTACGCAAAAGTAGATTAAAGATGCCTTTAAATCTATTGGAAAACCAGGATGAAATTTGGCCAGAACTGGATGCTTTTGATATCCCATTCCTCCTCCCCAAACTGGTTATTTTAAATAGAGGTCAAGAAGGCGGAGGAAAACGGGAGGGGATAGTTTGTCAGTTCCGGACAACCAACTGTTGTGATTATCTCTGACCAGGCTTCCTAGCAGCAAGAATTTATCCAGCATTTGGTTATCAACAACATGGTTCAGATGCCCATGCACTGCCCCTTGGTGCCCGAGAGTTTGCCTCCTGCCTTCACATGCTCCTCCGTGTGGTCTCCCACAAGTCTTATCTGAAGTTCTGGGATATCTTAAATAGGAGTAGATGCAAATGGCACTATGTGGTTAACTACTGGAGCTGCAACAGAACCTGAAATAACATATTCTCTGTAGGAAGAACCATTCAACCTGAAGCCCTTTTAATGTTATTACCAGAATTGTCCATTTCTCTATGTTAAAAAGATTAGAAGTTGTATTTTGTTGGTATACATGTAAACAACATAGTCAATTTGCAGTAAATCTATCCATGTTTTATGTTTGTTATCAAAGTGCACATACTCTACCACTATGGATTTTTGGACATATATCAAAATAAATGTCTTTCAGAAAAGGACAGTCCTGGTCTCACTTTGAAGTGCAGCCAGATACCTGGCTTACCTATTTTTTTTTTCTTTTTAATGTGGACATGTATACAAAAAGCAAAACAGACCAACCAACCTAACAACAAAAAAAGTCTAAATGCTGTGCAATGACTCCTAAGTATAACTTCCAATATAACTTCAGAATATCTACTTTTGGGAACAGGTACTATATCTTAAGGTGAATCACTAGCAATCATATAAGAGAGAGCAATTTCTTGTTCAAGGAGCTGACAAGAGAATCAATCATATGTCTCTCTTTTTATCAAGATTAAAATAACTTTGTATAGTCACCCATTTGGAGGGTGAGAGAGAAGAAAAGGAAATATTTTTAGAGGAAATCATTAAACAGCAAATGAAAAGAACATGACTCCTTAAGAAAATTCTCTGATGTTGCTGAAAGGTTTGAAAAGTAAATGCCAGTGTATTGGAGAAGTTTTGATGTACTGACGCTCACAGATGTGATTTGAAAACAGTTAGGTTTGTAGGTCTTTTTGTCTGTGATCAAACAGTCATAAATATTCAAGCCTTCCCTTTTGACTAGCAGAAGTCTCATGATGAATCAAGGCGTTATTCTATCCTGGGCTATGCAAGTTTTATCTTTATTTTTTTCCTCTCTCTCTTATGACCTTAATTTATTCTTTGTTCTACTGTTTTTTTTTTTTTTTTTTTTTTTTTTTTTTTTTAAATTTAAATATTTTTTTATTATATATAAATTATTTTAAAAACAAAAGCAGTATTGTAAAATCAAAACCAACACAGCAAACTAAACAAACCAAAACCAATACAGTACCCTTGTTTTTAAGGGTATAATATATATACAAAGGGTATAAAAATTAATTATCAAAAACATTTTTTGTGAAAAATATTTTGTTAAATTTAAAGTAAGTCCATAGCTACCATGAATAGACACTCAATGTTGCTAAACATTTAAAATAAAAATACTTTTAAAAGTAAGTTAGTGTCTTATTTAGTTTAATAAGAAAAAAAGAAGCAGATGTCAGCACAGTATGTGCCTTTTGAATATTATGATAAGATCTTCACTGCTGAAATGTAAAAATTACCTTGTGGCTACTTCATCAGTATAGTAAGATATGCTGTTTGAAATGCAGAAAGAAATATTTAGAATTATGAGCTCCCTCGGTGTGCAGGGGAGTTTTCAAAGTAAATTACAGTTCAAGTTCTGAAGATACTTTTTAATGAACAATTTTAGAATACTGAAGTTAAAAGATCCCCCTAAAGCAGCTATTAGTTAAGCCTTTTGCCTTCGATAGTATCCCAATAATAAATATTATAGTTACAATAAAATACACAATACGTGAAAATTGCTGTTGTGAGATATTCCACCAAAAGTTAATTAAGAAATGTTATACTAGTAAAATGCAGAATGATATAATGTACTCTGCAGCACTTAAATAGTCATTTTAAAATATATCTGTAGAAAGCCAGGGAGTTTAAATACTGTTTGGAGTTTGTTTTATTTTTAATACACATTTTTAAAGTTATATATACCAAGGCTACATTTCCTCACTGAAAATCAAATAACTAGATGAAAATGGTTTTTACAGCACCAAACTAGAAAGCCAAAGACACAGAATTCTTGAAGAAGCAACAGGGATTATTTATCAAAAAATATTCCCTGTTGGGCTCTAGGCATTTTAGGAACCATCTACACTTGCCAGGCTTAAGTTACCAAGCAAAAGGAAACTAGTGTATATTTGCACACCACTGGCAGGGTTTCAGCCAGGGGAGGCAGACTGCTGTGCAAGGAAACATGGGCAGCATCCACACAGTATTTTGCAGGCTGTTGCGGCAGGCCCTACTGGAGGAGAGCCAGCAGAAGGGCAGAGGCTGCCCAGGTGCAATTAGCCTGGCACTGTGTCAGGGCTGCTAAGCCCTGCTGTGCAAGAGCCCTTCCAGGCTAGCATGGTGCTGCCCGTTAGGACTGGGCCTCCTGCCAGCTGGGTCAGAGCACAAGTGAGGACAGCTGGTGTTCGCTCTGAGCACAGGCAGGAGCCACTGGTGACTGCTACAGAAAATGCCCCTGACTGAGACTGTGCTGAGAGCAGGAGCACAATCTACTTCTCCCCGCTAAAAATGCAGGGGGCTTGGCTGAGGGAAACTCTGAAGGCGAGATTAAGGTGTAAGCAAGGGTATATTTGTAACCAAGACACAATTTCTGCATGTATTTCTTCTATGTCTGCATTGATGACTTTATCACTTACACCGCGCTTTTATGACACTACGAACATAACTGCCTCATAGTTCTGCAGGAAAACAGTAAAAATGCTGTTCTTGCACCTTCTGGCTGGAGTGACACACAGAGGAGGACGCTCCCATCTGCATGTAACGTAACCAAAAACCCGGAAGTCTGCTTGCATAGTCATGTGGTTAAGTCAGGAAACAGCTGCATTACAACTAACTGCCCAGTCCACGGGCTGCAGTGGGCAGGAAAATTCAGAGTGAAGTGCATGGAGCTGGGGCTCCATCTGAGATAGGCAAATGGAAGTCTAATGCAAGGCTCAGAGCAGTATGTATATCAGAGGGTTAATTCTGAAATATTTTTATTCCTCTTAGTCCAAGAGGTTAGGAGGCAACAAAAAGGGATAACACAGGCTTTGGTGAACCTGAGCGAGTATCATTTTTCAGAGCTGAGAACCCTCTCCACCATTAACTATATTTTGATGAATCGGGGAATGATGAAATAATTTTTAAAAATAAGCTTCTAATTTAAAAATAAATGTTGTTGCATATAATGATTCAAAGTGTAAGAACACCATCTCTTTATGAAGACTGAGTATCAACAGCAGACTGCTTAGAGTTCAGGGTGTTTAAGGCAGAGTACAGATCTATGTGCCTAATGCAAGAGCCTGGTAACTCTCAAAGCTGATTTATTGCACTTTAAGACCAGCTCTAACCTAAGAACCTAGTATGCAATAAAAAGGAAGGCCTGAGCATACATGCAAAAGCATAAACAGATCTACCTGAGACCAGCTGCTGCAGCCATGAGGCAGAGAGAAAGGGTTTTCTCTGGGCAGCATGAAAAGAGATCTAGCGAAGAGCAAGTATTACTGGTGGGAACTGAACTTCTGAAAGAGCATGTGGTAACTTGATAACTAACAGCCCTTGCTACCTTTACTGACTGTGCTACTTGGAAATCCTTGACTGATAATTTCCTGATAACTGTTAATCCTAGATAAGTAAAAAAAATTTTCCAACCAAGGAAGGGTTGTAGATGTTAGATGAGGGAAGCTGAGTGAAGAGATTCCTTTACTGGAAAAAAAAAAAAAAAAAAAAAAACAGAAGCTGGATACAAACTACACAAGACAACACTCTTTGAGAATTCACTGCAACAATTATTTTGTGATTTGCCTTCACTAAATACAAGACAGTTTTGAGAAAACAAAACCTATACTGAGTTTCTGATACCAAAACTGAAGTAAAAATACTTCATGTTATAGAAAAGCTGCAGGCAGAATTTAAGATTAGTAAGACTTGTGTTCAGACTTTCCTTCATAGCATTATTCTAAATGCATTTCATTTTCAGCACTTTGCAGGCTCACTGTATATGATAACGAAGTGGCAAGATTTAATTATAACAGTATACGCTTTCCCCAATAACAGTCTATATATTCCATTAGGTTACTGATCAGGCTTTCTACTATCTTGCATGTGTCTATTAGAACTGGCTGTTCTTTATGACAAAGCCAAATCCATAGCTAAGAGTGCAGATTCCCAATCCCACAAGCTGCACAGCTGGTTGTCATTTTACAAACTCCCTCAGCCTAGGATGTTTTCATTCATGAAAACATTTAATTTCATTTATTTCACTCCTATTATATTTATATGTGAACCCCATTACATGAAGAAGGAAAGTGTAAATCTGTGAAGGAAACAAGGATTCTGTAATACTCCAACTTAAATCGCAGTATTACAGAATTAAATGAAGTACATTCACTACTTCACTGTGATCATACAAGAAACAAAGAAAGAAAACAAAGGAGGAAAAATAAATAAATAAATACAAAAAGGGGGCTTATATCATAGCAGTGAAACAGCATTTTTAATAAAGTTGTTTATTAAAAAAAAGGTATTTTCAATTATTGAAATACATAATTATTTTTCTCAAATTTAAACCCAAATGTTCATAAAGGTTAAGGTGTTTTTAAAAGCTGAGGGAGTGACTTTTTTTAAAAAAAGCTGAGAGGCCAAGGCCTGAGAGTTGCTTCCCAATCTGTCATTGAACAAATTGATCATAGGTAATTGATCATAGGTAAGACTAAGCTTACGCTTGTGTAGATGTACATCCTTAGTGGAAACTGCCTAAGCCTCAATCATATTTTCTCTGTTCTGAGCAAGTTTCAAGGTGATAAAGGATTTTTTTTTAAAGAAATAACATGTATGAATTTTAAAGCAAATAAAGCAAAACACAACAAAAACCTCTAGTGGAACTGCACACTCCTATAAATGAAAGTCATATTGAAAGACATATCTTTAGAATTTGCAGGGGATACAGATTACTCACTAAATCATATTATGTTGGTTTCTATTCAAATCATGAACCCTAACAGTCGCTAACTTTGTGTTTGAAGGCCTTTACAAAGTATGGATGTAGACCTAGTTAGATCTATTATAGCTTTCCTCTGATGCTTTTCACTTCTTTTGTCTTCTGTACTCAACTTTTCTTCAAAACTCAGTTAGAACAGTTTCCCCTATGACAGACTATTTTTTCCCCCTCCAAATAAGGTTTCCTTAACATGCAGCAGTTGCTTTCACTCTAGCATGTTCAACTTGGGTACTATTTAACACTGCCTCTAGCTACCAGATTTTGGAAATCCAACAACTTTTTAATAATCATAAAACCTAGAGGTGACTATTGTGTCAACAGTTATACAAAACATCAGCATCTCAGTATTACTTGGTCTCAATAAATGGAAGAAAGAACTATATTGACTGAGATAATTTCAGTATGCACAGATAAAATTAAATAAATGTCATCTACCTTGTGTGCACTCTACGTCTGACAGCAAAGTCTTTGAAGCTGACATTCTCTTTGACATTACCATGACTCCACTGGAATAAAAATACTACTTAGCACTTACCTAGCACTTTTTTATCTTCAAAGCACTTTGCAAACATTATAATTAATCCTGGCAACAAGCTGGTGAGGCTTGTAAGAGTTATACTCCTCAGGTGCTACAGAGGAAACACGAGCAAGAGAGAGGAGAAAGCTGTTGTCAAAACCTAGAATAAAGTTTGAGAGTTTCCCATTCCCAATCCTGTGCTTTGATCACATCTATAAACAGCATTTTCAATTGGCTTTATTATTGCTCTTGCCCTATCCTAATCTATTTTAGACTTAATTCATGAAATGTAAAAGATAGAAAACAAATTTAAATGCTGAAATACTCAGCAGCAAGAATGTAGTGTGAAATGTATTTTCATTATTTATGCTACCTACATATAAATATGAGCAAAGCTAGAGACTTGAAATCAGTGAGGACTAGTAAGATTTCTAAATGTCACCTTATTACCACTTCCTTTTCTTTCACAGACAAGATTTTCTATTCTTTGAAGCAGAAAAAGTTACCATTTTCCTACTTTGCAGCCTGCTCTGGTTTCCTGAATATGCAAGATAATTATCTTTTCAAAGTCTAGCAGCACAGAAAGCATGGCAAAGGCAACTAAAAATCTTTCCTGCAGTGAGTAATCCCTGGATAACCCAAAGGCAGCAAAGCTGACACAGGAGCTTCTCCTGCAGATTTCAAGTCATGGTAGTGAATAGACAAGGCATGAGAATTAGCACTTTGGCTCATGCTGGCATGATGTGCCTAATGTGAGTCCCTGTTCTACGCATGACATGCTCAAAACAGCACTAGAGCTAGAGATTTTTTTTCCTGCTTTTATTTTCTTTAAAAATGATTTGCATAGTAAGTTTTTAAGAATACATATCCTTTACTTTGCTGGAGATTCAGAGGTCAAAAATGAAAATAATTTCTCCATTGCTTTGACAGATTCTGTGAGAAGACAGAATGACTTTCAAAAGAAGATGCATCAGACCAGAGGTACCTTATGCACATGAGAGGTATCTATTTGTCAGAACTGAGCACTTGGTGCAGTTTGGCTCTTGGAAGTGTTTTCAAAGCTTTCTAAAGAAAAATAAAAAAAATTGCAAGTGAGAATTTTAGATAATTAAAATTGAATGTGTATTAACTTGGACTTCATGAAGAAAAACAGTATTTTACCAAAAAAAAAAAAAAAAAAAAAAATGATACAAGCATTAGAATGAAAGTTCACAGGTAAGAGATCTGACTAGTTCCTTCTGGTTAAGCAATGTCTATTTATTTCTGCCATGTAAGTATTTTCCTGCCTCTCAAGCTTTTCTTTTCCTTTAGAACTTGCACTGACAGCATACAAATGTTAAAACAAATTACTATGAGGTTTTAAAAAGTCTCATTTCTATGTCTGGAGTCTGTTCCACATATAATGAATTCACTGAAGATGACAACAATATGCAATACACGAGGAATCTATGCATTACTTGGTACATCTCATTTCAACTTTCAGGATATAAAAATCTTTAAATGCCCATAAAACAACATATCTACTTCATATGATAGAAGTATTCTGAGATACTAATAGCCACATTGTCCAAGTCAATGTCCAAGACTTATACATCTGCCTCACACAAAATGCAATTAATTGCTGAACGACACTCACATGCCAAGCATTTCAATTCAAGTCAAAACTCTTTCAGAACATACATACTTCTGATATAGTCAGACCTATTATTTATGTTTCTGACAATATATAAAGTTTAACCATACATATATACAGGACCTTTTCTCAACTAAAGATGTCATAAGAACCATTACACTTAGCTGAGTTATACTAAAATCAAGAATTACTTTCTCAAAATTTCACTCATCTAACTGATCATTTTAAAAAAGTTTAAATTTGTCTTTAACATTTTTTCATGAAGGAATGTACTTTTATGAGTGCTAAGCTTGAACATAATGAAAGAAAATCAGCTTATCCTGATCTGTGCTACTGTTCCTTCAACACCACCCGTGCAGAGCAGCCCCATAGCCAAATGGATGGGAACTTTCTAGAAGTGAGAAGTCATTTTAGGGATTCAACAGCAGGACTCCTCTTTTTTTTAATCTGCATTTGAGGAGCAAGGACAGAGAAGGAAATATGACTGGGTTGCCTAGCAGGGCGAAACAGATTTGAGTAACATACAAACCAGATATTTAATGAAGATGACCCGTGATTGGGAAAGCACAGAATAAGCATAAAACTAATCCTCTGCCCCATGTGCAGTAATAGATATTTCTCAACACTGCTTTATTCCAGTTTATGGTGGTATGGCTCTACAGGTATCAGCAAAGTGATATCACCTCAGAAATGAAATGAAAGATCAGCAGTTGCAACTAAGAATAAGTGTGAATGTAAATGAAAATACAGTCATCCTCCAGATGCCTGCTAGAATTAAATTACTGTAGAAATATTCTGTGGATCATGGTTTAGGATGATAAAGTCAGAAAGGACAGCCAAAGACAGAAGAAAAATCAAACTTCAAAATTCACAAATGTAGTTTTCATAGATTAAATTCATGCAATGTTGCAAACCTTGAAGCTAAGCAAGCTATAATTGTTAATACATTTTAGGTAACAGCATTGGAATTAACAACATTTATGAATGAAAAAAATATATGAATAAATTAATCTAATAAATTATCTCATTTTGTATTCCCAACTGTTATGATTTCAGACACTGTGCAAGCAAAAGCAACTCAATTAGTTCCATGTACAAAACACGGAGAGGTAGGAGCAGAATAGCTTCAAAAGCTATCATGTGGAAGGATAACTATCTGCAACAACTAAAAGCATCTCTGACAGGGCTTTTAAGCCTTCTGCCTTTCAGGAACAATTAGATACTTTCCTCTGGTTGCCCTTCACTTCGGAGTCACAGTACTGAATCATTACCCAGAGTCAGGCATCTCTTGAAAAACATAAAAGGATTAGTTATTCCTGTCAAAGGACAGCCAAAGGAGGAGGCTGATGCTGGCACTGTTTCATCTAACAGTACGTGTGCAGTCACCCTGAATGCAGTTCATTTTTCTCCTTTGCCAAGGAAGATTTGAAATACTGGCTCACATGTCCTCTAGCAATGCCTCAGCCACTAGTCCAGCACCTGCTAATGCAGAAAGGTATGACCTTTTTCGGGATGTTTTATTTTTATAAGATAATTAAGTTGGGCCCCATAAGCCAATGGTGACAATGACTTCTGTTGGCTAGGTCACTAGCTGGGGATGGGAAGTTCTCAGTTTCAGACTACTTTATGATGGGTTCTTAACCAAATTGTGAAATTTAATTAATTAATTGCATATGAAATACATTGCTCATACCCATATATCCATCCTATTATCAAGTACTGTAACAGACCAGTGTTTAAACAGGGTGGTGAGATGCTGTCTTTTCTTAAACATAATTAGCCTAAATAAACTACTATTCTATTACAGACATATATGCATATATGTATATAATTTCATGTAATTGTATAATTAATGACAGAAAGTAATGCCACTGGCAATAGAAAATCAGGCCAAAAGAAAAAAAAAATGCTAAACCTAAATTTCCAAACACACTACTCTGAAAAGCAATTGTGACCACAGAGCATGGTTAAGGTATTTAACGGGCTCCTGCATTTACCTTGAATAAACCCTAAACAATAACTAAATTAATAGAGTGGTGTAAGGGGTTTGCCAGTTTGCTGTTACATTTTGTTTTCCAGGCTTGTTTTTAAGCTTGTCTCATGTTTTAAGTAAAAATTAGAGTGCTTTTACTGTGCTGCAAATAACGCATTCAAAAGAAGAACAGTGAATGCCTGCAATCCAAGGAAAATGTATGAAACATGTTACTCAAGCATCAAAGTCGTATTCATATAGTATGATAAATCAAACTCAAAATATACCAATACTATAATAATATCATCCACTATATTGCAATAAAATGACTAGTGTATTCTATTCTATCCATATGTCTTTTGCAGTCTGTTATATTTAACTACGTAGACTCAGATTAATTCTTTCAGATTTTTTTTCATTCTAGGTAAAATACATCTTCAAGAAATTTCGTATTTGTCTACTTCTTTGCATTGAATACGCAGGAATCTCTCAGCATTATGTATTTTACAGAAATGACGGATTTTTCAGAGGTTTTGTGAGACTTACAGAAAAAAATAAAGAAACTATACTTATAGAAGGTATTGCTTTCTGCAGCTTGTCTTTCTGAGCTTATAGAAAAACACCATGGAAACCCAATTGCAGTCATATATACACATGAAACAAAGGTAGATAAATGCAAGAAAATCTGAATCATTTGCATGTGGAGTTGCAGACCCAAAATACAGTGGAAACTAGCACTGAAGATCTACATTTTAAGTAGCTGTGTTTCTGTGCTCTTGTTTCAGCTATTTGCATGCAAAAGTAATACAGCATTAGCATAACTGCTCTGCAATATGGCATAATTGCTGGAGCAATATAAAATCCGTATATTCCAAAAAACATTTGTATACATAATTTCTGCAATAAAGTCAAAGAAAAAAAAAAACAAAAAAAGTGCCCAAGACCTGAAGAATATAAGATCTAAAATAATTTCTGAAGGAGAAAAAGGGGAGGGGCAAAATTTAAGTGAACAAAGTTTTGATCTCTAATTACCTTTGTTTTTCCTTGAACCTACTCTACCTACCTACAGTAGAAAATATTAGAGCTGAGTGTCATTAGAAAAAAATCCAAGTACATATTTATATCAACTGTTGTTATCTCCTAACTTTATCTACCTCAAAAAAATATTCTCTAAATTTAGAGATTACTTGTTTTTGTCCAAGAAAAGGCAATCATTTCTTTCAACTATTTGGCGATTTTTCCAGCATCAGGGGGCAGGCATAAAGCTTTTGGGTTTATACAGACGTCCTTTTAGGATGGAAACCGGAAGGAAAGAAATGAACAGCTATTACTGTGTAGCCAGAATGTGATTCTGTTGTGATCCTGTTGCTCTTCAACAACTCTTATTCTCTCTGTCTCTAAAAGAAAGTCAGACACAATTTAGAAGAATCTTGAGGTTATCTTCTAGAATATTGAACGTAATCTAGTTGCTGGCTTCTATGGAGCAACATAAAAACAATTTTTGTTTTCTTGGTCCTCTCCAACAACGAGCTGGAAAGACTGTTATACTTTTCTACAATTGATATTTGCAAAACAAAATGAAACTGCATTGTCTGCTTTTTGCATATTCAACATCTCTCAGAATACAGCATTTTACAAGGAAGTTTCTGTCAGTCTGTCTATCAGTTTGTTTCTGAAAGTTGTTTCTAAAAATATTTACAAAAGGAAGTTTAAAAGGAGTTAATTTGCATGCAGTACCACACACTCTATGCAGCAGGGGAGACTCCATTCCTAACCTAGACTGGAATAAATTTTGTCAAGACCTCTCCCTAGATTCCTATGGGTGAGTCTTTATTTCTTGTAATTCTGCTACTCTCCCCAAATTCCCCCACATCTTGCTGTGTAGGCATGTTATATTCCATTTTAAGGTAATATATGTTGTGGAGTCCCATAATTTTCAGTTAGGAAAGTCAGTACCATAACACTTTCAATGACATGTTATGAAAGAAGTGTCTGGTGTAGCTAAGACTCATTAAACTCCTTGGGATCACAAGCTGCAAAGTACAGTTGAATGCACATATGTTACTAAAGGTGTACTTTTAGATGAAACTGTTTAATAATACAATGAATCAGCAACATACTGCTTGCATATATTTATCCAGCCCAACAGAAATATTAGTTCTCCAAATAATACATAGTTAAGGTGATGTAAGTTGGACTGAAAAAAAAAAAAGTGCAACAACGGTATAGCATTTGTTTAAGCAGTATATTCAATGTGGAAGTGTGTGTGCTATGCTTTGAGCTGCCAAATAATGCAGTTATGTCAGCCCAAAGTCGAGTTCAAGCTGATAAGCTTGGCTGAAAAAATCTAAAGATGAATGAATTTCTTCTGGAATGCGGAAAGGGCTAATGCTGCAAGGGACAGCATCATGCTGCCGCAGTTTTACTATGCTAAATTGGTTTTATTTATACCACTGGTTCCAGGGACAGTTAACTCAGCATTAGAAAAGGGACTACAGCATCTTGTTTTACTGCACAGATGCTCTTTCTGACTAGAAAGTGTGCAAGGCAATTTTGGAATGTTTTGGCCTCTATTTCTCCAGCTCTGCTTCAGTTGCAGTGTGGCACACAGAGACTCCCCTCATTTCTCTCACTGCAGGAGAGCAGCAATAAACCTGCTTTAGAAAAAGCAAAAAAAACAGTGCCAGGCATACTTTTAAAAAGATAAAAGAGCCTAAGGTATGTATCAGTTCTTATCCATTTCTTATGTCACACAGAATTACAGAATGGCTGAGGTTGGAAGGGACCTCTAGAGATCACCTAGTCCAATCCCCACCCTGCTCCAGCAGGGACACCCAGAGCACGTGGCACAGGGTGGCATCTAGGCAGATTTGGAAGATCTCCAGAGAGGGAGACTCCACAGCCTCTCTGGGCAGCCTGTGCCAGGCCCTGTCACCCTCACAGGAAAGTTCTTCCTCACATGGAGATGGAACTTCCTATATCTATGTATTAGGTCATGTTTTAGCGGACACAAGTGAGGTGCCTTGTAAGTGATCAGGACATATGGGTAGCAGTGCTCCGGGTCAAGCGTCGTCGTCATAGGCCCAGCACTCTGACCCACCAGGGCCACCTGGGATGGCCCGGCTGCCACAGCCCCCACCCCACAGGGCAGCCACCTTCCTGCTGTGCTCCAGAAGCCCCTGCCTCTCCCTTACCTTTCTCCAGGTTGCCCCAGGCAAGGGCCTTTCAAGGGCCACTGGGGCAGGCAACTCCGAGCCCGACGGGCACCTCTCCCGCCTCCCCAGGAGGGCGCAACCTGCAGTGGGAGGTTGCTAGGAGACCCAAGCCTGCCTGGCAACCAGTCACAGCAGAGCCTGCAGCGACAACAGCCAATCAGAGGTACCTGGCCAGCAGCGGCGGCCATTTTACACAGCCACGTGGGAGCCATTTTATGACGGCCTTGTTGAGGAGCCATGGGCAGTGCCAGCCCTATGTGTCTGGAGCTGCGCAAGTTGCAAGCTGCCTTTGAAGATGATCGATTGCGGGAAGAGGCTTCTGTGTGAGCAACTGACAGTACCAGTGAAGACTCTCTGGTTTAAAAAGACACGAAGTCTACAGAGTATCATGGAGAGGTCTCATGTGAACTGAAATGAGTTGCTCAACTCTTCTTCCAGCATAGGAATGAGGGACTGGCAAATGAAATTGACAGGAACTGGTTTCCAAAGAAGCCAAAAAATGTTTTTTTCATCCTGGTCATGCACCCTGTGAAATCCTTTCCAAATACTGTGCCACAAGTTCATATGAAATAGATTAGAGAAGTATTTGAATAGGAAAGCCTTTGAAAATTAAGGAAGTCACATCAAGCTGAGAACATTCCCAGAATCAAAAAAGCATTGGGAAAATGGGAAGGCATGAAGAAGAAGATACAAGTAGCTTCCTGATCACATACCCTTTGGCATCTCTAATCATAAGATATTTCTGGCAAGAGGATACTGGGCTAAGTAGACTCTGATATAAGTAAAATTGGTTTTATATTTTCATTCCAGCTGGTTAGCATTTATCAGTTCAAATCTGAGTGTTGACTGGGTTATTCTGGACTGGTTTGGTGGTTTGCAGTATAGGGGCAGAAAACACAGCCTTGTACATAGATTTCATAATTACTTGGATTTGGGGCAGTGCATCCTCATAGTGTGCTTTCTCATTCAGCATCTTTTAGCTTGTGCTTCCTGTTTGCCCGCTGCACTGACTTGCTGAAACATACGCCATGTTGTTCCATCAAGGTTTTCTTTTTCTTAAGTAATTTAGATGATTTATTATTTTTCCCTAGCAATAAACATAACTGTTGTACTCTAACTGAACCATATAGATTGGTGCATATTACAGTAAAATAAGCTTAGTATAAAATTCAGCCACTGTCTGCTCTAAATTCCATATTAAGTTTGCACCCTTGCAGGGTTCTTCAAGCCCTTGGTGCTTAGCGTGGCCTCTACAATACATACAAACTTGGTGAGTAATAAAAAATAAAAAACAAAACCCCGCTAAATCCCGACACCAGAATTCGCCGGAAAATAAAACCTAACAAATATAAATAAAACAAATAAATAAATAAAACCCGCGGGGTGACCTACGTTCTTTTTACCCCCTTGTCTTTCCCCCTCCCAGGGCCCAAGCTTTATTACCTCCCCCTGCCCAGAGGGTTGAGG
>JAWLRI010000092.1:130504-168023 GCA_034781795.1 Crypturellus tataupa
ACTCGAGGCCAGGATCCAAGGACAACGAGCCAACTTTATTAACAGGTAAGGGGTTTATATAGGTAAGTCAGGGGAAGGCGATTGGGTGGAAGGAGCAGGGAACTAAAGGTGATTGGCTGGAACCTGTTGCCGGGTGGGCGGCCAGGAGCGGCAGAGCACTCCTGGCCCCCACCCTTGGGGTTCCAGCACCTTTTGGGCCTGGACCTCCAGCACGTCGCTGGGTGCTCCAGGCCCACTGGGCATGCGCAGAGGCGCAAAGGTCGCCCAGGGGGCACCCTGATTGACAGGGGACCCCCCTAGACAAAATGCCTCTGCGCATGCCTCGTTTCGGGGTTAAGTAAGGGGCACCATTATATCTAAAGGAGGTGTAAAGCCCCACTTTTAAACCCCAACAGTTGAGAATTTATTGGCTAAACTAAAAGTCTGCTCCTATACTACCTGTACATGAGGCACGAGGACAGGCCAGTTCAATGACCCTGCCCACGAGGAATTCCCCAGGGATGCCCTTAAGAAGGAACAATCTCTAGGACCAAATTAGATGTGGCATTATACTTGAGGATGCTGACATGTGCTTTGCCGCTGGCTTGGATCTAGGAGCGTCACCTTTAAAACGAGAGTCTGGTCCACAGGGCACCGCAATTCTCCCATGAAAATCCTGGTGTGTTATTTGTACCTGGAGAATGGACTTGAGTAACAAGTGGTCACAAGAAATACACCTTTTAAAAACACAAAACCCATGCACTATTAATTGTTTTGCTATAGTGTCATTATAAATCATCTTTGTATAATTCTACATATAGGGGAGGGCAGAAAGAATGCAATATTCATCAATTTAATTGTGGCAATAAAGATCCTAGAAAACAATCAAGAAAAAAACCCTTTTTTTGACATTTAGGGTCTAGTCATCTCAAAACCATAGAAAAAAATATAATGATCCTAAAATAACATTTGCCATATTTGCAACATCTGTTGCAGTCTGTGTTTTTAATTCTCCTCCTGTGTTTTCATCATTTCCTTCCATCTCCCATTTTCCTCAAAGCAATATAAAAGCAGAGGTTTTCTAAGTTTTTGGTGAAGTGAGGAAGGTGCAAGGAGACATGTGCACAGAAATGAAAACATGCTACAGATAGTAGTGCTTACCACTTAGTTACTTAGGTAGTTGCTTTACAGGAATTCTGCCCTTAACTCAAAACCATCTCAGAATTTTCCACTCCCACAAAAGGCTTTTTCACTCCCACCAATGGGATTTCTTTGGATCCTGACGACAACTCACATGGAAATTAGATTTACTTAAATAACAGCAAGGGCAAAAAATGAAACAAAAACATGTCTTTGGGTGGCTCAAATGTTGCTGCTGAGTTCTGAAGCACTTTTCTCTCACCAAATGAATTAAACTAACATAATAAAATAATAGACTCTCGAATGAGAGATTACTGGAGAAGGGAAGATAATTGTTTTTTAAAAGTAATTAGGAGGAAAAAAAAAAGTCTTATATTTGGATTATTTCCATATGGGAAATACACTACTACACACTACTCTTGTCTGTAAGGTAGATGTGAAGAAACTGGCGTTTCTTTATGCATTAAAATTGTATAATCCAAAGTAGAAAATGTGGCAAAACAAATAAAAGTATCCTAGCAATTACAGATAGAGCCATCATCAAAGTCCAAAAAATCCTTTGATTTTAGTGGAATTGTTCTGTTCTATGCAGTTCTTGTTGCAGCTCTGGATCTAAAGATGTTCCAATGTACAACTGAGAATGAGGAACTTGAACTACCTAAATTATTCCAACAATGACAAAGGAGAGGAAGTCCTAGGGATGTGTGAACTGTGATACTACTACAGATAATTTGGTGACATTTTTTAAGGCAAAAGAATCAATATCGCTATACTATTTGTGATGATAAGTCCTCTCAAATAACAATGTTCTTTAACAAGGTTTGTCATATTAAGTGTCCTGCTCTATCTGTGTTCTGTGCGTATCAAATCATGTTTCCATTGAAGAGCAGATACTGATTTCAACATCTCAGATCTTGATTTCAAACAAAAGATAAGATCAGTTAAGATCACTGCAAAGGAAAAAAGTGGTTAAGTAACTAAAAAAGTTAGACTAAATATCAAGCAAGATGCTGTATTGCAGTAAAGTGACAAGACTATCCAGACTAAAAACTCTTCTTTAAAATTATAGACATTAACATGGAAGTAATTTATTTTTACAAAAATAACAGAAATGTTACTTAAATCTGGCTGAAAATCTCCAGATTGTCAAAATATTCCCAGCAAACTTTGATAATGCATTAACAACCAACCGTTTTCTTTCACTGATCTTTGTGTGATATTCTCCTGAACCCACCCATTCCACTAGCTGCTTCTTATGCTTCTACTAGATTAAAATCGTGAGATTGAGACAAGGCCAGATACTTAAAAGTGGCAAGCAAGTCTATTTTCACACAAATTTTACAGTGACAAAAGATCACTTAATGTAAAAATTGTTGTTTCTTTATCCTAACCAAAAGGAAAACCCCAATGAGGCTTCTCTGGCTCATCAAGACTAAGCAGAGTCAAAACAGCAAACAGATGAAAGATGGCTCTGATTATTAATCATCAAAGATAGACACTTCCTTAAAGGAATGATAAACTTCTTTCAAAAAGAAAATATAAGTCAGTGTACTCGGGGATATTCCTAAGAGACAAAATAGGGGAATTTGTAAGATAACTTATGCACAGTAGATTATTCACAGGAGGCTGTAAGACTGAAGACCATTGGTTTTGGGATATCAAGTTTACATCTTTATATTGACAATACTTAAGGCGCCTGGATTCAGAAAGTGAAAGCTGGTATCACCTGCATAATCCCTGGTCCATGGAAAAAGCCCATCTGACCATAGAAAGGATTTAGGGAGGCAAGGAGGTCTCCCCTGAGCTGCTAAGTGAATTCAGAGGCAATTAAAGTGCTGCAGATGAGCGCTGCAGATGCCGGCTCGTCTCCCACTGTCGCTGTCCTCCTTGTGAGGTGGAAAAGAGGGTATTTTCTGAGAGCTGAAGTAGCTGCGTTCTTCCTAGCGCAGGAATGTTAGTCCTTGCTTTCCTGAGAGTGGAATAAGCTCAGTGCCCGTCGGAAGTATTTGTAGTCTCACAGCAGTCACACAGCTCCTCGCAAATTCTGGCTTACAAAGCTCTGGCTTTGACGGAATTAAAAATAATGAAAAAAAAAAAACTGAAAACTGCTGAAACAATATTCATATCCCTGTATTCCTCTTATGTTTTCTGTAATAAGATTTTCTCCTTTGCTTTAAGGGCTGATCCAAGGCTTATGTGCAAGAACAACTGACAGGAAGGAAGAGAAGAGAGTTGGTAAGCCCCAGAAGAGCACTGTCAAATAGCTTTTTCTTCTTTCAGGCATCAGAACAAAGGAGAAAAGAAGATTGAGAGAGAATATACTGAGAAAAACCCCTTCTCCCTCCTCGCACAAACCTATTTTTCTCTTAGATATCTTTGATTTTTCATTAACTGATTATTCTGAGGGTCAGACTATAGGACCAAAATAAAATAAAATCCCCAAACACCAAACTACAGAAGCAACAGTACTTCAAGTGTTTTTTTTGTGAATGTGTGCGCGCGTGATTCACTTTATTATGTCTGACCAAGGTCTAGGAGAGTAAAAGACGTCTCTATAAACATCTGACAAAAAAAAAAAAAAAAAGAAATAAGACTATCTACTCAAGCTGTTACAGATATAACTTGTTGTCTATGCTTACATTATCCTGACACTTCCTGTAGCACACAGACACCTTCAGAGAAAAGTGCACTTTTCTGCCTTACAGCGGAGGAACCGCTGTAAGGCAGAAAGAGCCTAGTTTTTCATGGAAATTCTAAGACAAGTTTATTTTTCTTGTTCTGTACTCCAAAGAAACTCCTCTTATGTGGATCACAGATTAGACAAGAGAGTCAAATGCAGGGCAGATGGAAACAGGATTAAAAGGAAACTAATCTAAAGGCACCGCAGTTCAACAAGTTCTGGAAGTTGCAGGATACAAGTTGGAGTCAGGGAGGGGAATAAGCCGTCTTATCCAGCAATTACTGTGTTCTTATCCCTGTCGGAGTAGATGCGGGCAAGCTGGCAATGCTAACACACAATCACAACGTGCGTGGCCCTGAGGAAGCGCTGAAGGGAGCAGACGGTTTGAGGAGGCCTCTGGTTTAACAGCTTCCCCAAACAAATCCCTACAAACTTGCAGACACTTTAACAAAACCAATGTTGTATTTAAAGTATTTCTCCCCACATACTCCAAAGCACAACTTTACAGTTTGCTTGCCATAAGTTAGGGTAATCTTCCTTTTCCCATGTGCAGCACATAGGAAAAGATGAGGGAGAGGGAGAGAGCGCCTTGGAAGGAATTGTAAATATCTCCATGCCTTAGGACATTACCAACCAGTGCAAGGATGCAGTCCAGCAAGCCATTGGCAGAGCGTGGTATCAACTCAGGTATCCTGCAATCACTTGATCCGATAGAAGAATCTCTTTAACATCAGTATTTCAACTCACCTCTCATCATGCTAAACTGCTGCCTTCCTAACTCGCCTCCAAACACTTAATTACAGCACTATTGCTCCAAGCACCACAGCTGTAATTGGGCAGCTATCTGAGCACGTGCACAGCCTGGAGCAGCGGCACGATAACAGCATGCACTGGGCTATCCACTCGCTGCTGTAATGAAACAGGAGGGTTTGTGTTTGGGGAGATCTGCCCGGGTCACAGCCAACTGCAAACAAACAGCCAAGGAGCTGGCCCCTCTTCCGCCTCTTTAGCAAAGGTCAGTCTGGTTCCTTGCACTTTGCCTGCTCAATTTTTCATAAGCAGCATCCTACGGATGCAGGCTCTGAAGTGAGATGGTAGTGCTCTTGAAAGGGAAATATTTACTCTTGAAATCAACAACCATTTTGGGATGAATACTACCTTTCTGTTAGCTGTTTCCTGTGTCCACACAGACACAGATTATGGCCAAAGCGCGGTGCAGTTAAGGTGGGCGTTGGGACTGGCCTTTCCATTCCCCTGCACATGTCAGTGTGACTGTCTCCTGCTCGGAGAGCTCTTGTCCTGGCACTGGTGAACAGGCCAATGTAGGAGCCGAAGAGAAATGTGGCAGTTTGAAAATACATGGGAAGACATGACCCGCATTCAGAGCGCTGGAAAACAGCATGACGACAAATGCTCCAGAACAGGTTCACAAAGACCAAAGCTACTTTTTCCTAATGGAAAACAAGTTTATATTCCTGACCAGCACATAAATTATCTTATTTGGAAAACAGGAGCATTAAAAATCCACACTACATATTTACAAGCAGTAGGAGATTAAAATTAGTAGTGCCAGTAAAGTGAGTAGATTATAAAAATTATATGAGCAGATTCTGAGTTTGACTGTTCATTCTCAAACTGAGCAGATTCTCAGTTTGACTTCAACTGTGTATACTTCACTGGCATTTCTCTATTTTAATTAGCACCAAAACAGCAGGATTAGAGACACTCCCCTACCCTGCTTCCTGGGATGAAACAGGAGACTCTGATGACTAAAAGCAAAAAACACAGACAGGTAGTAAAAGATTTGGATTTTTCTGTTAATGCACTTCCCCAAGAGCCTTATTGCTAGGTGACACTTTCCCTAGACTTACTCCCAATTTTCTATAGCATTTATTGCTTCTGTTTACTTTTAATTCGTTTAATTAGTAAAAGTGTATCCTTTTTAGAGAAGGTGGTACACTGGTATTGCTGTTCCAGAGAGATAGCGATCAACCTTCTGCTGTTGTACTACACATCATTTTAAACCTCCTTCTGCTCTTCTTCCTCAAACACATCTGGATGCTTGGGTGCCTATTCCTTGCATACAGTATTTGCGTGTCCAAACCCTGCTTCTCCACATATCTTTCCTAACGTTAGCAAGTGCTTTTTCTCCTCTGGTCCTACAAAGGGGCACAACTGTCTTCCTGACTATTGTACAAATAAAATAATTCTCCTTACATAAGGAAGATTTGTGTGATGTCAGACCCACCAGTGTTCAGACAAGGGTATCTGAAGGTGATAGTGCACAGCCCTTCCCCGTGCAGGGGAAGATTCGATTCAGGATTCAGCTTCCACAAACCTCCTTCCCCCATAGCTGGGAATGAAGCCGGAGCTCCATTTCAGTACAGTTGCGCTGAAGTCAGAACTGAACTAACGCATAAACGCTGAGGATAAGGTCACAAACTACCACGTATAAATCCACTTGGACTAAGTCATCCAGAGGCTGAACTGCTGAGAGGTGTTCTGCCAATACCGAAGAATTATCTTGATGCTTACCATACTTCATAATGATTTTATCTGTTCTTCTCCTTTGTGGTAAGCACCTGTAACAAATAGGGGCCATAAATAAATTTAAATGGTGGGCTCTTTTTCATTGAGAAGAGCTGAGCGGTGTCAGATGTACGAGTGAATCGGCAGGACGCAGGCTGCGGCGCACCGTGCAGCGGCCCTGCGCAGGGGGAGGCCTGCGTGCCGGCTTGGAGGCGGCACGAGTGAGGACTGCTCTCAGCCTGCGCTCAGCCTGTGGGCCTGGGTGCGTGGCGCACCCGGCAGTGCTGCATGAGGCCTGGCCGGGGCCCCTGTAAGCTGCTTTGAGGCTAAACCTCTGCTCTCTGGCCCTCCACATCTTAGTACATCGCAGCCGCGGTCCTGCCTGGCCGTCGGCCTCGCGGAGCTGGAGTCTGCCCCTTGCCTGAGGGCTCAGGGCCTGACCTTGGGTCTGCCTCTTCATGGTGGCCTCTGGTGATCCCTGGGCTCTGCCTGACTGCGGTGACTGCCACCGACCTCACCCTGCTGCCTTGCCTCAGCGCCCGCCGCGGGTCCCTCAGCTCCTGCATGCGGGCGGCTGTGCTCGCTGCTCCCCGACAACGTATGGGATGAAAGCAGTGACGTGGGTATCCAAAGGGGAAGGCTGTACAAGGGGGAATTTTCACGGCGCTGTGGATATTCGATGGGAAATGAGAGTTCAGTGAAGGCAGTACCCATTTCATGGCCAAAGAAGCTTCCAGCTCCTGCAGTCACGCCTAGGAGCCCCACTGCACTGTACATGAGCTTCAGAAGCAGACAGTAACAAAACAAGGCTGGGTTACGATATCAGCATCGTGCACAAAAGGTAATTTTGCCAATATCCTGATTCATTTCTTTTTTTTTTCCTTTGGAGGGCTGTGCAGTATCAACAGAGATAAGTATATAGCACATTAAGATGCTGAAATGACAGCAACAGTACGTTCTGTATGTAACATTACCTCTGATTGCTTTTTTTTTTCTTTTCTCCAAATTACTAACCTTATCACAGTTCGGAGTACTTTTGGTATGAATATAAAGCTAAGCAGAAGAAACTTGTTGGAAGTAACATCACTGTAATTCCTGCTGATGAAAACATGGCCAGTGACTTTATGGTATTTAAGTAAATGAGTACTTATACCATGAGTTGTCAGATGTCTTTAGTGACGTCTGTGGAAGAAAGGAAGGACATTTCTAATTTTAGAAAGAGAATTTATATCTCGCACTTCATATGTCTTCACTTCAAGGTTATATTATTTCAGTTTCATAAGCTGTGTCAACTGGAGGGGTGTTTCCTGAACATGTGCTCATGACTGTGGGCCGGCACAGGAATAAATGACTAATCTGTTTTTTTCAGCCTTTGTGAGGAGAAGCAAGTAATTCTGCAGAACGGACTGCATGAATGAAGTGATTTCCTGAACATTTGCTGAACTTGTTTACCAGAACTCCTGTCCTAAGTGACAACTCAAGCTTGAGACCAAACCTGTCACTGCCTCTGAAAGCTGCTATTAAAGTCTGTACAGTTCGGTGCAGTCATATTAAATTCTTTAAAGTGTAACTAGAATCACTGAACCGATAGCAAACTAAGTTTTACATATCTGCCCTCAGGTTTACCAAATGAGATGTGAGAAATTCCTGAAGCAATAATATAGCACTCACCAGGAAAATAATCCCAATCGTTTCTGTAAGTTTCAACAAACTTCATTGTCACTTCAAGATTTGCACAAAAACAAAGTCTCTCTGTCCCTTTGCTTTGTCTAAGACTAAATAAAATTTTAGCTCATATTTGAACAGAGGTTCCTGGACGTCTTTTTTTTTTTTCTCTTTTGAGCAATAATTAGAAGGCAATAATAGTCTGTCTGTTTTAATACATTTATGTCTGTAGACACAGCTGTTCTAACAGTGTAGCAAAAATTATTTGAAGGTGTAAGGCAAGGCTTTACACCCTGGCCGGGGAAGGAATGAAATACCTGTGGAGAAGGAATGAAATATCATCCAACATTGGCATTATTAAGCTGCAAAGTCTTTCTGTTAAGGGTATTTATGGATTTGTGGATGGAAAAATGAAAAATCCTGTTATAAGGCTTGGATTGTTATTTCCAGGAGAAATAACCTTTCCTCGCTCAAAGCAAAAATTCTTTGTCAAAGATTAATCTTTGTGGAATACTGCTTTTTTTTTCCTGTCAAAAACAGTTCTCTTTAAATTACGACAAGTCATTGCATAGGCCAAAAAAAGAAAAAACGAAAAAAAAAAAAGCAAAGAAGCCTATCTACAAAGTTTAAAACTTCCTAGTATAACACAAGCTAGTGCACTTTACAAGATAGTCTTGAATAAGCTATTTTGGCAAGAGAGGCAATCATTTTAGACAGCGGAACAATATGTGAGGAGTAAAACCCCATGGTACACAATAGTCTCAGGTGACGCCCCTGGCTGCTTGGTCAGTTCTTTGAAGTTCAGGCTTGCAGAATTTGAACTCGAGGTCATAATTAGGTTCTATCTTTCCCCCGAAACCGTGATTTCCGTGTTTTATTTGTCATTCAGCTGCTAACTCTGTGTGCATTCGCTCTGTCTTTGCCTCTCTTTTTGTCACTCACAAAACAGTTAATTTCAAAACAAGGTCACAGAAATATAATTTCTTTACTGTGCAGTATTTCACACTGTCTCAAGTAAGCCCAGCAATCAGACACTTCTCCTTCCGACTTTCTGACAACGCGTTTGGCCCAGGGAGGTCCTGGTTCAGCGGCACTTCCCAGCATCTGCAGCCCGTTCACAACTGGGCAGTGAGCTTGAAGGAGCAGCAAGCTGCCAGCAAAGGCAGCAAGGAGGCCGCTCAGTGGCTTTTCCCTCCTCAAGGCCCTTGCCAGGATTGACGGAGTGTCCTGGCCAGGGCCAGGTCTCAGCTTTCCCTGGTCTCATCTCCCTTGTGTCTTAACACAATCTTGTTGTCCCCATCCTCCTTCCTCCACGGGAACCCTCCTGTTTGCACCCTAACAGCAACCTTCCCAGCCAAGGAAGCAGTGGGAATTCTCCCATCTGCCTCAAATAAATGCATGGTCTCTGGGTGAGTTTCCCAGGCAGTTTCCTGAGCTCAGGAACAACAGGAATCCCCAGTGGGCAACCCTCCAGTCTTGTCAAGTTTAACTCTCTGGGAAGCCAGGAGAGCCTCAAGAGGGGGACCCTGCCTCCAACCACAGCCACCCCAAGCACCCCTGGTATTTGCAAGCCACCACACCTGGCTGCCACTGAGACCTCCAGGGCTGCCGCAGCTCCAGAGCAGGTACTGAGCAGCTGTCAGAAAACTGAATTTTGCAGAAAAAGTTACAGTCAGTCTTGGAGTTTCAAAATTTAGGTCAGTTCACAATTGCTGTGTACAACAGTTTGAGCCATCCTGGGAATCTCTCATGCTTAGAACAGTTATTTACTTCAGGTTTCAGGAGGGGTATGGAAAACATGAACTTACTAATTCAGCTCCTCTGAACTGCTTCTTAAGAGCAGAGGTTATATTTAATTTTACATCAAAATCACTGAAACCATGACTTATTTAACATAGATTGATATCAGATGATGATTCAGATTAACCTTCTGGGGAACAGAGTGCATGACAAGTTGCACTTCAGAGGAACATGGCACTTTGTGGGACTAGCATGCATTAAGTAAGGGGTCATTAGTATTCCAGTGAAACAACAATATTTTTTCAAAGGTACAAACAGGAATTAGGTGTCAAACTCTTGATTTGCAGATGATTTTCATACTTAATTTTCTTAGGTACTCCTGAAAATTTTTCCTGTTCTCAGATTAGAGATTGAACAAAAGCAACAAACATAAGCATCAACAGAAACCACAACAGAAACCTTTCATGTCTTCTTTGAGAAGGTTTTGGAGATCTAAAGGCCCTAAGTCAGGCAGGTAATTGGAAAACCCTAATATGTAATATTGACCGTTGGTTATCTTTCTGCATCGAGGCACTAATGTGAAAATACTTTTGTATACGATAAATAGAAAAAAAAAAGAAAATACTTATTTTGTATACAAAAGGAAAGGTCCCTTATGCATGTTGTTGACACAGGAGTACAATTTGCTCCTATGCAGAAAGCAGTGTTACAAATTCTACAATAGCAAGAGAAGTAATGATTTTGTCATGGGAAAAGCAATTTTGCAAACAGAAATGTATCATTATCCTGAGCAGTATAGCATTCTTTATAGCAATGCATACTCTCAGCAATACAAATATTGATGTTAAAGCGAGAAAGAGATTAAGAGGAAATTTACAGATCATCATTCAGAGAGGCACAGTCATTTTGCAAGTCAAACCATAAACATAGGAAAGAGCTCAGGACAAAGTTAACAAAATTTGTTAGCGTAGCGTATCAAAGACAACAAATCTGATCTTTTGCATGTTTGACAATCTGTGCCTATTTGCATCGCTTGGAACAATTGCCTTTCCTTCCATCTTACAAAAAATTTGCATGCCTATATCCTCTTTGGCTGAGTGCAATAATGTTATATATCAGTTTAGACTTTTAGTAGTCTGGATAGAGTTGGACATTGCTTAAAGCATGATACCTAATGTCTCTAACCCACCTCTAAATAACAGGGGAGCTGCAAAACTTGTACTGCTAAGAGCCTCATTTTAACATAAAAACATCATCTTTTATATGATAAGGCTATACTGCAGAATCAGATTCTGTTCTTCGTGTGACAGTGGCAGGCTGCTCTGAACACAGCTCACTTGCTCTTGGTAATTCTGAGGCTGCCTGTGTAGCATGACAGACAGCTACTACCAAATCAGTAGTAGCTCACATGCTGCTTTGGATATTAGAAATATATTTTCGCATGTCACAGTCCTGCTTTCATTGATCAGATTCCCAGGAAAAAAAATATGATCACAAACATGGATTTAAGCAGCAACCCTTAAGTAGCAGGATTTAACTCAGCAATGGGGAGAATTGCTGGTCACACACTTTTGCTTTCTCCCATACTAGGCATTTAATTGAATCCCCAGAGGAACCACAGGGGTTCTTGCAATATGGTCAGTAGTAATGGGCAGGTCTTCTCTTACTTCTTCCACAGGGGGTCGGATCAGTGCTGTATCTTTTCAGTCTCCTTTTGTAAAGGACAGAACCATGAAAAAATCCTCCATTTCTCTCTTTTTCGTGGCAGGCAAGTGGTTCTGCAGCCAGGTCTCAGGTACCTCTGGGACTGGCCTATTTAACATTCACTAAAATGATCACATGTGGAAGACACAACAGTTAAAGTATTCCTTTACTAGAAGTAGTGACTTTCCTGAAACTTTATCAATTTAGCTCCAACTTGGAAAAAAAATCACTTTTGGTAGATCCATGGGTTGTTAGGAAAGTGGTGGTTAATTGTATACAGAGAGACAGGAATGGCAACAGAAGCATCAGGTTGGCTGTGGGGCACCATGAAAAACTTGGCAAGAGGTGGAAGAGCAAACCAGTCTCCTGTTTTCTGATTCTGCTTCCTCTCCTCAGGCAAAAGCATACTCTCCATGACATATTTCTAGCTGTTTGACAGGCTGAAGCATGTCCAAAAGTCACCCTCTGCTGTATTATTCCCCAAAATTAAATACCTCTAAAAATATCAGCTCCTCTTTGTTGCTCAGATGAGAAGGGAGATGCTCTTCAACATGAGACGAAAGTTGTAAATAAATAAAAATAAAAAACAAAAACCCCTCTAAAACCCGATGCCACAAATCACCGGAAAATAAAACCTAATCAATAAGCAAATAAATAAAACCCACGGGGTACCCGACGTTGGTGTTCTTTATACCCCCTTGTTATGGGCCCTCCCAGGTCCCAGGCTTTATTTCCTCCCCCTGCCCAGAGGGTGAGGCCCCTCTCACCGCTCCCTTCGATCCTGCGGAGCACAGGTCCGGGGCAGTCCTCAGGGTAGCTGGTGGTATGCAAGGGCAAGCAGCGGCCCAAACCACGCTCCGCTTAGCCAACCCGATACGGGTGCAAGCATGCGCAAGCACGGGATAATTAGGACGAACGACTCGAGGCCTGATATCAGAACAACGAGGAGCCGAAGCTTTATTAACAGGTAAGTAGGGGTTTATATAGGTAAGACCAGGGGAGGAGAATAGGCGGGGAAAGGGTAAGGAGCAGCAGTTGATTGGTCTGGAACCCGTCGCTGGGCGGGAGGCCAGGAGCGGCAGAATGCTCCTGGCCCCCACCCTTGGGGTTCCAAACCCTTCCAGGCATGGGGGTCTTGCACGTAGCCCGTGTCGAGACACCCTCCCCGCATGCGCAGGAATGAGGGAGGCAGAGGAGTCGTACAGGGGGCACCATGATTGACATGGACCCTCCTGTACAAGGTCCCTCTGCGCATGCTCAGTCCCAGGTTCACCCAAAGGGCATAATAGATCCCAATGGGGCCCGAATCCCCTGTTTTATCTCCCAACAAAAAGTTTTGCTACCACAGATTTCAGGGGAAAAAAAGGAAGCTGTTGTAAAGAAGTGTTTGCTTTCCAAGTATGGCATGAGGCTAAACTGTGGAAAACAAAAATGGAATAACCACATTGCTGCATGGATTTTTTTTAAACAAGATCACAAGTCTTCAGGTCAAGTGTCATATTTTTTTTTTCTTATAACTTTCTGCTGTATTTTGCAGTTTATCTGATACAAAAGCAAGAGTTAAAGTGAGAGCTGAGGAATGGAAAAAGTTCTCTTAAGAAAACAGAAATCTTCACATATTTACTGGCTGCTTTGTTTCAGAGTCCTACAAATTATGATTTAAGTCGCAATAGTTCTTTACCAATAACTAGAAGTTTTATTCATATAGAACAATTAAAATATGATTTTTTTAAAACTATGCAAGTTTCACATACCTGGTTGTCCAAATGATTTATGATATTTAAAATTGTTTCTTGGCTTAGAATGACTATGGCTACATGACTATTGAATTGAATTTAATTAAATCACATCTATTATGCTCTGGGCAAATCTGTTAAAAGACTGCTTTTTTTAACCCAAAAAAGGGTAAACATGTTTTCCCTCCTGAAGTGGCCTTTTGATCTATGTTGAAAATCTACAGTATATTTTTAATTAGAATATTACAATAAACCTGACCCATGCTTTCGTTATAATGAATATTGGTCATTGTGATTTCCTCTTGGATAGTCTGCCAAATTCAGCTTTATCAAAGTGAAAGCAATCAAATTCAAACTGCAAGTTTGACAGGCTTAGGAATACAGGGGCAGGAGAAGAAAGATTTACTTGAATATCACAGAAAGAGGACTTTGAATTACAAAGGTACAGGCTAACTCACAGAAAGTAACAGGCCTGTTTGTGCTGGTTTTTAACATGCTAAAATGCACCAGTTCCCCATGCTCCCTCCACAGCAAGGGTGAAAGAAAAGGAAAATATACCTTACATAGAAAATGCCAGAGACTCCCCTTAAGGTGACAAATAGTTCAAATAACCTGATAGCAGCAATACAAAAACTTACAGAAAATGATTTCACAAGCATTCAGACACTGAGCTGATTGCTAAACAAGCCCCTTCCCCAGATACTTAGAACTTCAAACACGTCTTTGTGCTTAACATTTATTTTCAAGATTTATAGGTGTACTAACAGTGCCTGACAAATGCTTTTGCACATATGATGCTTGCAAACCTCATAATATGCATACAAATTGATACTTATTATAGAATCAGAATCCTAATGGTTGCAAAAGACCTTCAAGATCATCAAGTCCAACCGTAAGCCCTTCAACACCATGCCTGCTAATCATGTCCCTAAGCGCCTCATCCACACATTTCTTGAAGACTGCCAGGGACGGTGACTCTACCAGTTCCCTGGGCAGCCTGTTCCAATGCTTCACCTCTCTTTCTGTGTAGAAATTCTTCCTAATGTCTAACTTGAACTGGCCTCTTCTCAGTGGTGATAGAACAAGAGGGAATGGCAATAAACTGAAGCACCAAAAGTTCCACAGGAACCTAAGGAAAAATTTCTTAACAGTGAGGGTAATGGAACAGTGGAACAGGCTGTCCAGAGAGGTTGTGGAGTTTCCTCCTCTGGAGATCTTCAAAACACACTTGGACGCAGTTCTGTGCCACATGTTCTAGGCGACCCTGTGTGAGCAGAGGGTTTGGACTAGATGATTCTAGAGGTCCCTTCCAACCTTTATGATTCTGTGAAAACAGAGTACTTATACAAAACCTACAGGATGTATGAAGAGAGCAGCTGTGCTGTTTGTGCAAAACAAAACTTTTGCTTTTGTCCTTAATTCAACTATTATTCTATATTCAACTGTTTTCAGACTTTAGCAGATCAGTCACTTTTTACAGATCAAATCTATAATCAGTCCAATTAAAGAATTTCATTTTAGTGTAATGACTGTTAAAAAGCAAAACCAAATAAACTCGTCAACTTTTCCATCTATGATTGCTCACGCTCTACCTTATGATAAATGCCTAGGACTTGCATAGTTAGGGAACATAGCATTTACCATGATGGTAGGTAGGTAGGAAAGATCCTACTTTCTATGTAGAAGAGCGATCTGAGTTGTATTTCGAAGTGTTAAGGACATACTCACTATATTCTTTATTAATTAAGAAATAGAGAAATACGAATTAATAAAATTACCTTTTGCTTGGAATTTAAATTTAAGTTTAGGAACATAAAAGGGCACCAACTAAAAGCTTCAAAGGGAAGCCTTCTGATGCCTGGAGGAAGATGGCAAGGGAGATGGCATCATTTATCCTGTGCAATTGACTGATTGGTATTCTGAAGTTCAACCTAAGCCGTAGAGGTGCTAACCTGTGTGAACTTTAGAGTTGGGATGCATGTCTTACCGTACAAAATGTCATGTTCATCCTTACTCACAGAATCAGAGAATCACAAAAAGGTTGAGATTGGAAGGGGCATCTAGAGATCATCTAGTTCAATACCCCCTGCTCAAGCAGGGACATCTAGAAGTAATTCCTGTAAGTGTATGCATATAATGTTTCTAGAATTGGTTGGAAATAGATATATATTGCTGTAGATACATCTTTAAGAATATCTAACAATTTTCATTTAACTCTTTTTGGACTTAGTGGAGAATGGAAGTGAAGCAGAAACTCAGATATGCATAAAAAAGACACCGTTCTGAGTTAACTCAGTAAGACTTCCTTGGCTGGGAAAGAGGATGGTGTTGCCCTGTTAGAAGTCCTTCCCATAAGAGCGAATGAGCATGCACACAGCTTTCAAATGTTCAATTTTGTCCGATGAGATTTGGTACCATTCCCTGGGGCAAACCGAGCTCCAGATTCAGCCTCCTCTCAGAATGAAAGTGTTATGGCCTTCAGACACTTTTATTAGCCTTCTTTCCCCTTCGTTCTCCTTTCACTTTTATACATAAGTCATAAACATGGATTTTGTCTTGCTTTGTTTACACTGAACAGATTAGCTCCCTTGTAAAATGGAAATATGCACTTGTGATTGTTGTCATGCTTAAGCAGTTAGTCACAAGCCTCAGAAGACAAATTGCTCCAAGAATATTTTCAGGAACAGTAGACATTGAAGACTGCCCAGTGTAACTCATCTTTATTGTGGAAAAGAAAAAAAAAAAATCAATACTAGCAGCAAGGTGCTCTCCTTTCATTTGGCCATCTAAGTAAGGTTTGATGGGAAAGGGGAAAATAATTTTTGAATTAAGGCTTTCATAGAAATTATCTTCCTGTGAGCAGTAAGTAAACATTATGCTTACTTCCTAATTGGAAATATTCTTTCTACAAAATACATAGGTATATAAATACCTTTAAAAATAATACCCTTTTAAAAATATAGCTAAAATAACCCATTCAGACGTTCCTGAGAGGAATGTGGCTGGCAGATAGAAGTAGTTGGCGAACTATATGGTCTCATTTTGTAAGAAAGCTAAGCTAGAAGTACAAAAGAGAGATAGGATGGAAAAATAATCTTACATTTTTGGTAAAAAATAAACTGCCATTCAGAACTGGAAGGCTTTGGATGGTGGATGGATATAGGTATGAAAGTATTTTAATTTTACTGAAGATTCAGACACACAGTGTGATTAATATGACATGAAGCAATTAACCCCAAGATCTTCGATGCCTTTCTATTGCCCTGGCTTGTAATGTTTAATAAATACTTCCAGTCCATTTAGAGTTTCATTTTACTCTGAGATGGTCATATTATTGTAATATCACAGAATAATATAAAAGTGACAAACTATTAATCTTACACACTGGAAAAACTCCAGTGCTAGATACAAGATAGACCAAGTTGTCTCCCAAGATCAAGCAAAAGAAGTGCTACAGCACTGAGTAACCCTGGAGCATCCTCAGTCATGTCTGTACATCACAGAGCGGGGATGATGATTCCAGGGGAGCTCGCAGCAATTTCTCATCACTTGATGTGCGATTGGAAATACTCAATATATTAAATCAACTAACAATTTCACAGTTTAGAAATATTATGAACTTAGGCAGTTTGGAGAGCATAGAAAAAAACTCTCATTGTCTGCTGAATGAATTTCATAACAAAAGCATCCTTCCTTTATGTGTATAGGTATTGAAGCAATGGGCTTACCTCAAAACTTTTGTAGTGCTGCCTTATTATAATACTGTCTTGAAAAGCTAGTCCAAGTACAGTTATTCTGTCCTTGAATATCAATAATAATAGTTCCTAAATATTGAATATTTCTATCTATCATGTTTGTTAAGGACTATACTTCCTATTGCAAAGTAACTGCAAAGTAGAAGAGAAGAGTCCTCTGCCCTGACCTGCCGTTTTCCTAGCAAGGCACAAGGGATCTGACTATATCAAAACTACAGGAGCAAAGGCATTTATCACAGTCATCACTGCAGGTGCTCTCTGCTGACCATTCTCAATAGAAGAGGGAAAACTAATTTAAGAAAATGACCTTTCAGACCTTACATAATGATCATGTTGGCTACAACCTATACAAACTATCTGGTATCTCTCTTTAAAAAAATGTTAGGGCATGTTATCACCAGCAGCACAGACCTTTTCAAATGTTAGATCCCATTAACACATTAATAGTTTCATGGACAACTTTGTGAGGAATGGGAAAGAGTCCCATCTATTTACTGTGAGATCTGTAAGTGAGCTGTCACATTATGGCTGGTCCTGTGGAGTCTATCCACAGAAATAAATAAATACCATAAAAAATATAATCATTAAGCAGTGTGTGTGTTATGCTTAAGAGCAGGTTGCCAAATCTTACTAGAAATCAAAACATAGAACAGAGAGATATGTAGAGTTGAGAGAATGGCGAGTTGAGGGATAAAGTAAGATAGATTGCTATGCCTAACAGTTAAGTCTGCATTTAGGAAAAAGTTCATGAATCTATTCTTATTAAAAGAAGTATTGGCTAGGTGGTTTTACTCCAAGCTCCAAGTCTGACTGCAATCGTTTTTTCTAATCATGACGTACTGAGCAAGCCGTTATACATTTATATAGAGAAAAGTGTTCTTGAGTAACATCAAGGCTATTTTTTATTCCTTGATTGCTGTTGGAAGAGCACTGAGGATAAATGATGTCTGAAGAATTGATAAACTCTCAGATTTTTCTTTTGTTTTGTTTTGTATTTAACAGAATACTCCCCATCACACACTTGTTTTTTTCCCTGACATCTTTCTCTAATCTTTCACTCATGACTATTTTAAATAAATAATTATGCTGTCTTTTCCATACAAGAAAAAAAGGCATTAGAAGTGCTGCTGAAGTCACAACAAAACTCTTTAAGTCCAAAAAAAAGAAAAAGATTCCATGCACAAAGGGTATTTTTCAGAAAAATTATTAGCCAGGTTTTGGAAGAAAATAAAATAATAGAGAAATGTGGAAGACTCATTCTTCACTTATTCCCAAAGGCATTTAAACATATGCTTAATGTTCACAGGAAGGTGAATAATCGTACTAACTTTCATAACTGCCAGGAGGAGATTATATCATTACAGCCTGTGAGGTAATTTTCCTTTCAGTAAGTTACTGAAAATGTGGAATTCCGGGATAACTTCAGAAATATTATTCTGAGATCATTAGTAAATGAAAAAACAGGCTGAAGGACTTCATTATAGCTCATATTATGTTTAGAGTTAAAACACATCATTTTAACTGAAGCAATTGCAAAGTAGATGAAAATATAACAGTGAAAGCTCCACAGATCAAGCAAAAAACAAATGAGAAATTATAAAGGAAACAATCACAGAATCGCAGGATGGTTGAGGTTGGAAGAGACCTCTAGAGATCATCTAGTCAAACCCCCCTGTCCCAGCACATGGCACAGGGTGGCATCCAGGCAGGTTTGGAAGATCTCCAGAGAAAGGACCCCACAGCCTCTCTGGGCAGCCTGTTCCAGGGCTCTGTCACCCTCACAGGAAAGAAGTTCTTCCTCACACGGAGGTGGAACTGCCTGTGTTTCAACTTGTACCCATTACCCCTTGTCCTGTCACTGGCCACCACGGAGAAGAGTTTGGCCCCATCCTCCTTATATTCTCCCCTCAGGTACTTGAACATGTTGATCACATCTCCTCTCAGTCTTCTCTTCTCTAGGTGTGCCGGATGGGCTCGGGATTCGGCAATCGAAAGACAAAAAAAAAAAAAAAAGACTTAATGACAATGACTCCTTTAATCAATAGAACATAGATACAAGTACAAAGAATACAAATTGGTTAGTACACGCAAATGCAAAAATGTTACTTACTAAATAATACTTGCCAGCAGGATTACAAGACCGCACATCTCTCCAAGGTGGCAGAATGGAAGGGTTGGCAGGTTCCCAATCATAGCGGGCGTCCCTGCGGGAGACAATATTGGCCTTGATATTGGGAGTCTCCATCCCCCAAATCTGCCCCTTGTATTTTATCCCCTGCGGCGTCTGGTCACGTAGGGCCAATATGCGCCAGGAGGCCACCCGGGGCGGGTAAATTTCCGCCTTCCTGTTGCGTAACCCTTCTAGGACTGCGCCTGCACAAATTCCACAAGGGGGTCTCATTCCTCAATTTGATGGTCTCAGTTTTCTTATCCTTCTCGTTCTCACAGTGACTTTGGCCTTCAAACTTCCTTAGACGGCAGTTTGTAGTCAAGCTGGCAGCAAACCAGTCTGAAGAGCAGTTCTCGTTTTTTCTGAACTAACTACTTCTTTGTTGGTTTAGATAACATGTTGCTTTCTGTTCTTCTTCAGAGATTTGGATGTGCAACTTTCCTGTGTTAGTGGCCTCTGCTGTGCATATTATCAACATTCAGTGTTTTCCCTCCAAGGTCTGGATTTTGTTTCACACAATGCTTATTTATGACTCTACAGATCATAAAAATTTCCGTCTCCAATACACCAGGCTAAACAGGCCCAGCTCACTTCCGTCTTTCCTCATACAATAGATGCTTCAGTCCCATGGTGATGATTTTTATCGAAGACCTTCTTGTAGGAAAATAAGCTTCTATTATTGAGGGCATTTGACTAATCTGCTATTTTCTGCAAACTTGTATAAATAATAATACTTGTATAAATACGGAATAAATACTTGTATAATTCAATAATAAAATTGAGAATATTACATTGGATAGGAGAGAGGCAGGCTCTGAGCTTAAAGGCAGCGAGAGCCCAGGTCTCTTCTTAGCCACCCAACCCAAGGTGCAATCACAGCCCAGAGCTGGCTGGGAGCAGCGCAGTCACTGGACCTGGAGCCAAGGAGGGATAGCAAAGCCCGACAAGATGGCAACTTTCATTGTCCTTCCAAGTTCGTGTGCTTATTTCTGGAGCATCTATGGGGTTGGAGGTAATGCTTTATGCAGGGCCTGCTTCTCTCTTGTGATCAATAATACAGCAGGAAGATCAGAGGAAGCAGAGACGAAGCGGGCGCAGTTGGGATGCGCTGGCGTTGCAGTGCTGAAGGTGTGGGAGCAAACTCAAAGGGAGCTGGAGGGGGAGCTTTTCGTAGTATCCCACCTCGCAGGATGAACAAGTTGCCTCCTCTGTTCTGTACTGGAATCGGATCAAATGATCTTTTTGATTTGATATGGCTTGGAAATCATTTACACCAGAGGTAAGCTCGAGTGATGAAACTACTTCAGAATAGCACATTCGAACTCTTACATAAGAACTCTTAGACATTAATGAGTTATCTGCTTTTGTCATGCAGGAGGAGATAGCTCTTACTAACTCCCAGGTGATTAAGAATTAACTTCATGCCAGGGGAATATCACACTGGGCTTTGTTAAATGTAGCTTTATGTTCGAAGAGTACTTCCACTGGTAACACTTTAAAACACTTAATAAAGAATAAAACATTATCATTTGAAATATAGAAGAAGTATATGACTTTAAAAAAGCAAAGAGAATACTTCAAAAAGCAAGAGTAGATAGTAATCTCTTCCCTCCAACAGAGGTAAAGGAGAAGCAGTTTCTTTGATGATGCCTTCCAGGTTAGCTTAATTTAAATAAAAATAAAATACAAATTATAAAATTTTATCCTGTATTATTGAGTGGTGAAATTAATAAGAGAGGCCTATTTAGAATCTGGACAATTTTGGAGTCAAATTCAAATTCAGTAACATGAGTCTATCCCTTCTTCTGTAGCAATTGGAACATGGGCAGAAGAAAAGCTGTAGGTATCTTGATAAGTCTGAGGTACCCCCCAAATTAAGGAGAAGGCAGAGTCTTCCTTTTGGATATTCAGATGCATGGCTTACTGCTGACCACTACAAAATGATCACAATACAGACCTTAATGGTCTCACAGCCTCAATATGTTAACAGCATTTTTCTTACCTATGCAATTCTTGACACTGTGTGTCCAAAAGAACCCATGGACAGGCATAGATTTTCATAGTCCAGTTTCCTTCTGCTAATCTGAAGATCTCTTAGATAGCAAAACATAGAGGAAAAGTCTCTCATATACCAGCCTTAAAACAGAATTTATTTCACTGTCAGCTCAAAAGTATTTTGTATAACAGCGCTATAAATTAGGAAGCTTTTCTCCCATTTTTATTTAACAATTCTACTTACTTTTCAGTTCTTAGTCTCTGTGTAGAAATCTGATGTTTCATAACTAAAAAAAAAAAAAGAGAATTTTTATAGCAGAGCAGCATATTCATTTTTCTCTAATCTACATTGCCAATTTACCATTACTACCAGTATTTTTGCAGTGTTTTCAAGTAATGAAATGCCCAAGTGTTGACAGAAACAGCATGAAACTTGTTTTTTCTCTTCTTGGAAAATGGAGCCAAGACACTCTGCTCTGTAGGGAGACTCCGTGTTGTCTTCATTCAGACTGTCCTATTTAATCTACAGATAACTTTTTCTTTTCTCAAGGCAGACAAGGCCAAATGAATTTGTTGGCTCTCCATTTTCCTTAATGTTGCCTTATTCCAGGGTGACTGTATTTTTCTTCTGCTAACTCTATTTTCTCGAAGCTTAAACTCTATTAAAAAGACATTTTTTTAATTTGAAAGCTTTACAAAGCTGTGCCTTTTGGGAGAATTTATTGCAAGTTAATCTGCCTTATCTTCTAGGAGAATATGTTGCAGAGTTTTCCTCTTCTTCTTGTCCATCGCTTATTTAGAACTGTGTGCAATCTTCCTGTTAGCAACTATGTTTGCTCTTGTTACTACATTCCATTACTGTGTTTTATAGTCTCCTTTTCTCAGCAGACATTTCTGGATTTGACAGAATTATTTAATTTACCTTGCTTCAAGTCTGTGTGTTAGTTTTGCAGCTTTTACCTGTACTATGAATCTGTGCCTACGTGACATCTACAGATAAATTTGCCCACCTAATTAAAAGCCACAGAGGCTATGCCAGAACAGTCCTCATTGCTCTGTTTTTTTGTTCTGCTGAAACTTTATTGTAGTTTTTCACATGGTTTTGTCATGGGCTGCATTAGGCAAAAATTATCTTTCATCAAAATTCAGTATGGATGCACACGATCCTGCTCTGTTTGATCACACATTAGCAAGTACAGGTAGGGTGGGCCAGGTACCCAAGCAAATTAAGAACATAAGCAGCCAGAAAACAAAGAAAGCAGGTCTCACATCCAAGTTTCATTGAAACTGTCTCCCACTAGGGAAGTGAAAGGTAGAGATGCAAGTTGAACTATGGAGTAATTAATTTACTTTTTACTTTTGTCCCCAATTGTTTATAACTTCTAACATGAACTTTAGCATTTTTCCCCTGTTGTGCTAGACATCAGTTGGTGGCAAATGTGAGCACCATTTGCTTTTCAGAAGCATCCAAGCATGCTTTAGCACACATATTCAAGCAGCGTTCAGTATGATGTAGTCAGTTCCAAGCACTTTTGGACTATCATGTTCCACTCTCTTGCAGCACCAAAGGACCAAGCCCAAAATTTTGGCAGGAAATCTCTGTGGAAAGGTCTTTTTGTTTCTTTTGGGCTACCAGGAACACAGATACCCTGATCAGACGTGCAAATGTGGTAGGAATGTACTTGTACTAGAGTGTGGAACCACGTTTGGATCAGTGAGCCCTGCCAGGCCAGCACGGTTGGACAGCTCTCCCTCACTTTTGCCCCCTGCTATCCACCAGCACAGACCTGCTGAAGAGCCATTCACAGCTTCTAGGTAATCATCACAACTTGGTTAGGCTCAAGTAACAACACAGATGTTCCTATCTTTATTCCCAAACGCCCTGCAAATGCTCTCCAGAATGGCATTTGTGCAGTGCAAGCCTGGTGCTTTGAGGAGGCTTGTGGGAAGTTGGTGGCTCCCCAGCTGCCGCAGGAACACCAGAAAGTTCCCGGCAGGAAGGATGGGCACCCAAGCAGTCCTGTAAATAGGTCCACAAGACACTTCTGAGTGCACAGTTCAAAACAGGCCATGATTAAGGTGATTTAGTTTCACCTCCCACACAAAATGACAGTTTGCCAATGTCAGGGTGGAGAAGCCAAAGATGTGGGACTTTATTCCATCAATATCAGATAAAAAATAAGCGGAGCTTTACAGGAGAGGGATTTGCCTTACTCTTTTAAAGGCAAATTGTTTTTCACTTCTGATTTATATTCATGCAATGAATTTATTTCACAGCTTCAGTAAGATACATATACAGACCAGGTAAGTTAGCTCAATGAAAGTTTTATTGAGCTGATAAACCTTGCATGAAAAATCTACCCAATAGATATATTGAGTCATTTCAGATAGACTGAAATTCTACTTAAAGCAATGACATAACTGATTATATAAAACATAATTGTGATGATGTGCTCCTCAAAAAACAATATTGTTTTTGCAATGGCAACTTGGAAAAGGAATGTACATATTTTTGTTAGGTTAAAACTTATTTTTGTTAGGTCAGAAGAATTAAGTTCATCTGTTACAGACAGCTGGCAGATTGTCTATACACCACTTAAGCCATGTTTAAATGCTCCAATAGTACCTAAGTGCTGCAGAAATCTCTGCATAGTCTGATATTTATTATCTGCATACACATCTGTTACAAATAAGAAAGGAGAATTATTTTAATCAATAGGCAATACATGCAGAAGCAACAAAAGGTGAGATATCAACTAATTTGATAAAGATTTATCAAGGTAATTGAGAAGAGTTAAATACTCATCAAATATTGCAGCATTTGACTACTATGTCAAGTGTTTGCATTTTAAGCACTGACAACTGTTCTGGTCCCCAAACTCTGCATTGCTGAGTCTGAAGCCAAAACTGATCTTTCTCAGGTCACTATCCTATAAACATCCCATTACCGAGCTGTTGCTTTCCAGTATTGTTAGTAGCAGCTGGTTAGTACGGCAGTTTACCCATCCAAGGTAATGGATGGGACAAGCCAGAGTTATGACCACAACATAAGATTTGTGGATATGACCAAGCTGAAGAGAAAACATGTGGCATGTTGTTTAGCGGCTTCATTTTTCACTTCCCACCTGCCCCATCTGTTGAAAATGGTAAGGCCAGAAGTTTCTGTAGCTTTCCTAATTGCTTACAACTAAGGCCATGGAGGGGTTGATGTGTAATTGATGTGGCAGGCTGGGAGGACAAGGAGTTCTGTGCCTTGAGGAAGAAGTATAGTTTCTAAGACAAAAATATTATCTGTTCAAAGCTTAGAAGGTTGCTGTAGAATAAGAGCTGACAGAACTGCTGATGTAGTAGATTTTTAACCATTTGCACAACCACCCTCCTTCATCTGACAAACTGCAGCCATCTGTAACTACTGACACACAAACTTCCAGCTACCAAGAACACAGTGGAGCTGAACACATTCTTTTTTCAAACCTATTTTCCCAAAAAGGGAGCTGTTCAGACTGTACACAGACCCCTCTGGCAAATTTAGCAATATAGAGCAATAAGGACATAGACAACCATAAACAATTTTCAAACAGTTTCAAAACACTTCTTATTACAAGCTTAAGAAGTCAAAATGAGAATTGCATGGATCCATGCAGAGAGAACTAAACAAAACCTAATCATACCTTGGAAGTTTTTACTAGGATAGGATGTTCCACTTACGAATAAACAAATTGATGTAAAGAAATAAATGATAGAAGGAGAATAGGCATGCAAAGTCCACCTCTTAACAACTAAAAAGGAAAAGGGTTAAGCATTTCTCAAAATCAGTGCTTTGAGCAGACTGTATGCAACAGCAAGAATTAAAATTCAGATGCAAACTGGGTATCATCAAAATATTCTTAAGACTGAAATCTATTAAACTGAATAGTAAATATTACACAAGGAGGCAGAAACCATATTACTTGAATCACCTAAAGCTGGAGCATGCAAAACACCTAACTCAAAGTATCCTGTTGGGAACAGTGCTGCACCTACTGGACAAGATGACCTCGGAGGTCTCCCCAGCTCTAATTCTTTGATTCAATGAATAAACATGAACCTAATCAGAATAGGTATAGTGTTTATCTAAGCAATAACATTTAGCTAACTGGAGCTCACTAGGGAATAGACTGCTCTTATACTGCTGATTAAACAAGATCAAAGCACTTTAAAATTGGCTTTGGAGTTTTAATTTGCAGACCTTGATATGTACTGATATTGTAAAAACTGTTTATAACCTTGGACCTGTGAAACAAACTATTTGATTTTTATTATTTATTTATAGAAAACAGCAACATAAGACTAAAGCCTTGACTCAAACTGTTTAAAACTACATGTAAAATATGTATTTGAGACTCTTCAAGATTTGGTCTTTAGGAAAGCAGTTTCACAGAGATTATTTGATAGTGCTGAATATTATACCTGTTTGTAGTTGTTCTATTCCTGCAGATAAAACTATAGATTTTGACATGGGTATGGCAAGTTAGCACTGTCAGATCCTCCATTTACGGTCTTAGGAAGGCAACAGTCTTTCTCTAAATTTCTGTGCTGATACAAACTAGCACACAGGAATGCTTTTACAGTACAGCAAACATAAAATGACACTGATCTGCAGTCGACTGTATGCCATATACATAAATAATTACCTGCATTATTGTCACTGTATTCCAAATTTTACCTTTAAATCCTCCAGATGAGTGCCATTTTGAGGTTTGATGCTTTCCACTTGCATTATGGTCAGGAAAAGTTATTTATTCTAGGCCTAAAAGGACAAGTTGAGCTGTGCTTCTTCGTGAGCAACACAAGAAAATTGCCAGCTGGTGAAGGTGGATAAATAAGAACACAGCTGGACTTCAGCTCCAGGGCTGTGATAATGGGGTTGAGTTGTATCCTGCCTACACTTCATCACGATACGTATGAACTGTCCATAAGGAACAATATTTCTTTTCATGTAGAATTATCCAAGAGTATATTCTTGGAAATACACTATTTTATAGATATGGAAATCAACAATGAGATTAGGAAGCTGTTAAAAATACACACTGAGTCTCAAGGGAAGACCAAGAAGACCTAAGATAAGCTTTCAAGTCTGTTCTCAGGTTTTTATTTTCCAATCACCATAAAGCTATTGAAATACTATTACCACAAACATAAAGCGAAAACAGACCCTTCCGTACTTTCCTTACCTGACCAGTGGTATGGATTTTGTAAGGTTCCCAGATGATTTGCAAATAAGACATCCTGTCACTGAAAGGAAGAAATGATTTCCAGATCTCTAGTACAGTCTAAGGACTCCAAGGTAACATTTACATTATTCTACCTGTTGAGAAAACCAATGGGAATATGAAACCAGAAGAAATGGTAAAAGGAGAAGCATAATTATTAGGATGGGCTCTCTGCAGAAGGAGAAACTTCTGACTTTTTAAATTAATCTATTAAATAGATTAACAAGTCAGTATTCAGTGTTAAGATACCTCATAATTACTTGCATTCTTGAATTAAAAAAACAAAAAGACAGAGAAAGAAGCCATAAAGCACAAAGAAACGAGAAAATCATCGCTATGTGTCAGTTACGCCTATCATTTTTAGTGTGTAATGCTGAATAGTTTCAAAATAAATAATTTCAAAAGCAGAATAGTTTCAAAAAAAAGTAAAATAAGAGGTTATGCATACACATGCTAATACAGCGACACACAGCACTCCCCCCCGCCCCCGCTTCCAGCTAACCTCTAGGTGCTCTTCTGGTGTCGCAGCAGTAAGGGAAACTGAGGATGTGCATGTGCAACCACAGTTGCAGTGCATACTTTAAGTGTGAAGATACTCCATTAGCAGAGAGATATAACAAATTTTTAGGTAGCAAAAATAAAAATGAAGACACAAACATTGCCACAATTGCGGAATGCTTAACATTAGTTTTAATATTTGCTTTCTCAGTTTGCTATTTAAATAAATCAATCACGTAACATCAAGTCAATTCAAGTTCTAATTTACTTAAAGAATTAAGTGAACAATAATCAGCTACATTAACTTAATGGTCTTTGTGGACAATTAGAATCTATTGAATGAACTCTTAAAATATTGCTAGGTAAGTTACAGCTCTCTATATAAATCCACTGTAGATAGTCATAATTTTGTGGCACTTTTAGGTCAGGTTAACAAATGTCCCACGACTAATGACTAAAGATCATGAGATACTACATTTCATAAGACACTTGTGGTGAGGATTTATTTTAACTTGCAGTGCAGTGTATATCCTGAGATGTTTCAGTCCCAAATAAACAGTCTCATTTTAAAGGCATGAGTTACAGAAATAGATGTGGAATGAGAGAACATTAACTCTCAGCATTTTCTATGTTTACAACATTTTACGTTATTTTACTCGGGCTGAATTTGCCCGAGCATCACAGTCTGTTCTTACTGCTCTTACACAGGCTGCTAGTTTGTGCTCTGGCTCTCTCTTGCTGTTTTTACCCCACTCCCATTAAGACCATATGACAATAAAAGCTTTAACTGACATCCAGGCTGCTTATTTGACAGCAGGGGCTACTGTTATGTAAGAAACCAAAATTTTGAGATCTACTGCAGAACATACTGGAGTGCTCTATTGAATGATGTCTAAAGAAAAAGAAGCAGGACTTGGGACCATGTGGCCACTAGGTAGATGTCTACATTTGTTAGGTCAGTTAGTTAGCCTAGACTCCTTGTATGGGCAATGGAAATCAGTATAACCTATTGTATCTCTAGCATAACTAATTTTATTTTAGAGTAGATAACTACAATAGGACACAATAGGAACTAAAAAGTGTTCTAAAAATGCCCATCTTTGCCTATTAGCTAAAAAATGAGATACTTCCAGCTTGTTGAGACAAATTCATTAACAGTAATTTAAATCTTAAGAAATATCAAGAAGAATATTTTTATTTGTTTACTTTCAATATTATATTTAAAACTCATCCCTTTAGGAAAGATATTTATTTTAATGAAAATACTGTTTCAGTTCTTACTCTTATTTTCTGCTCTAGAAGATAATAGCAAAGAAGCAGTGAGACAAAGAACCTGCAGGGGTGAGTTTTGTTCTTCTACCTAACTGCATTCTTCACTGTTTTTCTTGGCCTCTTCAACACTGAAACTTAGGAAACGATGTCTCTCACAATTATTTTTGTACTTCCAGAAATTCTTGCCAAATAGAAAGGCCACATTTTACATTCCTTTGATTAACTTTTTAAATATAAGACAAAAAGCTAAACTGACTGAATTTGTAGATGAGGGGAGGAGAGTGCATGTCATTTATCCTGACCTAAGCAAACCTTTCAGCAGCCTCCGCAGAACTGCTATATCCAAACAAGGACATTACAGTCTGGATCAGTGGACAATTTGGTATAAAACTGGCTGGATGACCAGGCTCAGAGGAGAGTTATTACTAGATCACACACTACCCAGAGGCTGCTTCTCTTAAAGGGGTTCATCCATCCTGGAACATCTCCTGTTTAGTATCTTGGTTTATCCTGCTCTTTGCTCCAGTTATTTATATTACTAAGATGAAAATAATGTGATGCATTTCTAAATACATCACTAAAAGATTACATTTCACTTTTGTAGTATGAAAGATTTTGAGTGCCAAAACTGAACCCATAACATTTACAATAACTAACCTCACAGAGGTGCCTTGATGATCTTTGGTGCTTGCGAAAAGAGATGGTTTGCAGAGGAAGGAAACTTGAGGAAGTTTGAGGAGGCTAATTTAAACAATGGTGGATGTATAGAACTTCTCAGGAATTTGTAATGTTAAATTTCTGTCAGGAATGGATTAATAGAGGAGCAAGTGGTAAAAGTAACATGATTAATAGCTTTGCATGACTAATTCATTACATTGCATATGATGCTGTTACATATTGCCTTGCAGGCTCGCTTGGTAGAGGGGTACATTTTTTATTTTCTGCAGGAAATGCTAGGCTGTGCGCTTTTCCGCAGTAATTTCTGTGTACAGCAGCTGAAAGAAGCCCCCACTCCACACACAGGAGTTCTTGCTTCGCCTCAGCCTCCCCCAGAGGTGATGCCTGAGGTACAGGCATTTCCCAGGAGCAGTTTCTGCTGTTGAAGCTGCAGAAGGAGCGTGGCCCTTGCACTCCCGAGGAGCAGCTCAGGCCACGCACCCCGAATCGCCTCTTTCCCTGGGGGATCAGAGATGCAAAATAAGCTAACACTTTTGTAGCCATTTCTTTCCCTTTTGAAGTTATAGCTTCATATATTTACAAATGCATTGCTTTCTATTTTCATTCACAAATTGAATGAAATGCAAGTGCTGTTCATAAATCTTCAGATAAGTAGGTCAAATCAGCTGGCAAAGTACTAATCAAATCATGAATTCTAACTGGAAATTATTTAGCATTACTTGACTACGTGTTCTAGAAATTACAACCCTAAGACTGAATATGGCTTCACTGATTTTTAAGAAAATCAGTAAGTTGCTCATGGGGAAAAGGCTCTCCAACAGAACCCCAGAACACACAAAAAGACCAAGTGCAGGGAATGTGAAACAAAACTCAAACTAGTGGAAAATGAGCAACAGAAGCAAAGGACAATGTAAAAATATGTAGGTACTAAAGTTAAGGCTAATAAATGAGGTGGGGGGAATGTACAGTATGTTGGCAGGGGTGGGTTTATGTTTGTTTGTTTAATAAGTTAGAAATAAAAATAATCCTAGAATGCTTTAAGTGCATTTCTAGGTAGGAGTGGTAGGTGCATTACACAGAATGCATGGAAAAGTACTCTTACAGGTTGCAAAGGGAGAGGCAATGCAGTCATGTAACAGGATGGAAATGAAACACTTTGGATGCAAATTATCCGGGAGCAGTTTTCTAACATTTTTTGGATTTGCATTTGCAAAAAGCCTGGTGCGAGGGAGAGACGGGAACATGCATGCTGAGTGCTGGCAACTCTTGTATGCCATGCAAGCTCCAAAACTCAATGGAAATGAGCTAAAGTTTTGCCAATATTTTGAGGTTTATGAAGAAATGAGAGTACTGTCAGCATCAACTAGCATGTCAGCCTGGTATTAATCTTGAGTAAATAAGTGAATGGCTGATAAAAGACTATTAATGAAAAAAAAACCTACTCAATTATTAAATAATTAAAGGATTCAAGTATAATTAATGCTAGTCAATAGGAAACAGGTCTACTTGAACAAGACTGATATATTTTTATTAAATAAAGCTGTTATTTACTGACTTACTGTTGCATAATATTTCAATTAAGAGTGATGCAGAAAAAAAAAAGACATATATTGAGTGTATTATAAAGTTGATAACTATTTCCTTTAGCTCCCTGTAGGGAAGAATAATAATCAGACAGGGAGCTTCCAGCAGGGTTTCAGCAGACATCAGTTCTAAGCCCACTACTGCTTAATGTTATATCAAAGTGAAGCAAAATACAAATTAATCATTGATAATATTTATAAATCACAAGAAACAGGGAATTGTAATCTAATGAGGAGAAGGGATCATTGATGTAAGATGACCTGAATAGCTTGACAAAATCGGCCACAGGACTAACAGAATGACACCAAGGGTCATACAAACTGTGCAGGACAGAGGAGCATCTGCACTATTGCATTGCATGGCATTCATTAGAGGATGGGAGTGACATACAGCATGAACTGCACTCTCTTAATAATGCCTCCATATATCGTGATTAAAAAACATATCTTATCCAAGAATAAGCATACAACAATAAAGGTGTAAAAGTATTTTTTCCTCTTTCCCTTCATTTTTAGTTTGCGAACAGTAAAAGGCAAAGAACATCTCTTTGAGAACAAGCATTAAGCCATACTTCACAGTTACAAACCATGACAGCCAAAGGTCAAAGAAAATCTTTGTAAGTATAAATAGAGCAAGGAAAAGTGATCTTACTCTTGTATTTGTCATTAACGTAGCCACTTCTGTGATGTGTATCCAGCTCTTGTGTCACCCATGCCAAGGGGGATGGGATAAATCAGTGAAGAGTGAAGGCAGCGCTTAGAAAACATCTTGAACAGAGAGCTGCAGCACTGCATCTGCTTAGCTTGTCAGTGAACGTGTTAAGAGACTGACTACAGCACAGTATAAACTTCCTGGGGAAAATAACTTTGATAGTGGATTCTTTAGTCTGAGCGCAAGTGTATAAAGAGAGTCAGTTTATTGAAATGTAAGCTTAGAAAAAATAAAATCAGAAAAAAAAAAAAAAAAACATTCCCACCTCGCTAAATTTCAAAGATTCTGATGGATTCTACAGCACTGGAAATTGAGATCAGCAAGAGCTGCTTATCCCAGAGAATCATTTCGTTCCATAAAGGATCACAGTGCTACTGTCCGAACTTTCCTGTGAACGGAGGGTACAGTCAGCTGTTCCTGATTCACGAAACTAGAGTGCAGCAGGTTACAGGAGGGGCCGAAAGAACCATCTTTAGAGAGATCGGTCACAAGCCAAATAGAAAAGACTTTTCCCATCCCTGTTATTGCTTACCGACATCAAATACTTTGGAAAGGCATAGGTGCTAGAGACAGAACTGTGAAGAAAGATAAATGAGAAAGCAATATTATATATTTCAAAGAATAAATGATAATAAACAAGTTCAATGCAGATTTAAAAGTAAACATTAATGAGTAGAACTCCTATTAAAATGTCAAAAAAAAGCAGATTATGAACAGAATTTATTTTATCAACTATTACTGTGAATATTTTTATTGCTTCAAAATTTGAGCAGCATACACCATACACCTGTTAAACTTTTCTGCCCTCCCCAGAAAAGGAGTAATAAACCAAGAATAAGCATACAGACCAGAAACAAGGACTAAACCACACACAACAGTGCAGAGAAACATCGTAAACCTACGTGTAGTTGTTATTCATCACCATAAAGTGTCATTGCTACAACAGGTCAAGGTCTGTTTGTCAACCTTGTCACATAGCATCCTATAGACAGTAATTTAAAGTGATTGAAACTCATTAGGCAGCTGGCTAATTAAAAAAGAAATATGCTTCATTCTCCCCACTGGCTCCTATAGACCAAAAACAAGTTAGTGAAGCCACTGAGGTGCTTGAGAAACAGTGCCGCTGGAAGCCATTGATATAGGGGTAAAATTTGTTTCTATTTGATTTTAAATTGCTCTGTCCTGTTAGTGCTATCTATTAAATTAGAGTTAATACATAATACAGCTAAAACAGGGATATTTGGACGGATGCAACGATGCAAAAGGCAGCTTCCTCAAATCCCTAACGTATATTCAAAGTTGTTAGATGTGACCACTGGTTCTCCGCATGGCTGGTGAGGCGCATGGCAGCACAGTGCGCTCGTGCAAGGAGCAAGCAGAACTACAGCCTCCCACCATTCATCATCTTGTTCCCTCACCTCTCCCTGGAAACAGGAAGACCTCTGTGTGGTGGCCTGGCCTTGCTGCTTTGAGGTAACCCACAGGACTTGGCTCTGACTCCCAGCGCACTGGTTAACCTACACCGTATTACCTGATGCTACCCAGAACAATCTGATGGACATAATTATAAGAGGGTGGATTCTGCCTTGGCATAAGTTTAACCTTAGTGTCCAAGTCCCTTGTTCTCAAACACTGAGGAGACGAAATAACGGTGGTCATTTAGTAGTGTTCTGGATGAACTCTCTTGTTGGAAATGCAAAGTACAGAAGAGCTGGACAAATGCAACGAATTGATAAGATATAAAACCAAAATATTCCAACAATACTCTCTTTTTGGATGCCGAGAGAGAAGATTGCGGTCTCGATTGAATGCTACAGATGGAATTGCATTACCTGAACTTCGTCTTTGCATTTGCTTTCCATATTGCTGACTATAAATGCATACAGTGTGATGGGGACTGAATTTCTCATGCTGACAAGCTAAAAAGCTTGTTTTTACAAGCATGCAGTTTAAAGGGCAACTGAAAACAAGCCTGCCTTGAGCTAGAATTTATAGAAATATTGTTACCAGTAGAGTCTCCTTCCTCTGGGAGATCTGCTAGGTGGGTGAGGGGGAATCTTAAGAAATTAGCTTTGAAATCAGCTAAGATCTGAGACACAGATGTGTCCGTTGGCTAACTAAAGATTTCCCACAAATTATGCTATATTAATCAAATGCATTGCAGGAGCTAAAATTCACATTTTACATGTTGTGATAATGAATTATTATTTATATCATGGTCAATTTATTTGTGTAAAACCAGCATTTGCATAGCTGCAATTACCAATTAAATTCCTCATACAGAATACCCTGCACAGTAGCTTGTTTCTAACAGAACATCAAATGATTTGCTAATATCAGAAATGCTTCTTAGCTGCATTTATAGAACTCTTCCATTTTGTGTACGAAGATTCACTAGTTGCTATTAACATGCAATCCTTTAGGTTATTTTGAAATACACAGAGTCTACAGCTCTGACACAGGTTTCTCAAGGCCTACAGAGAAGAGATGATTTCTCACCTATCAGGCATGCTGCCACCTTGTGAGTCAAGACTTCTGTGACATATTAGAACAAGATTAATGTCATAGCAGTGAAAGCTTTGGACATTTGCTCAATACCCTCTCTGTGCATTTAATCTTTTTCTCTCTAGAAATTGCTCGACTTCTGTGGCAATATGGACTTAGAGAGCCAGCATACTGAGCAGCATTATGAGAAATAAGGCATATATTCTGATCAAATAAGTTCAGCTTAACAAATGGCCCTCCTGTTCATCATCAGAATTCACCACAAAGAACAAAGATTGTGATGAACTTGATTGAAATTTTACCTTGTTTGACATTTTTAACTCTTACAGGACCCATCGGAGAAAGGATAGGAAAGAGAAAAGCAACAGCCTAATCTTCCAGTGGCATTTCCCCAGAATAGGTCAGGTTCCAGCAATGTCTAGCTCAGTTTTCCAGGGCCGAAGAGGACACTAGAATTTTCCTTCCTTATTTTCCCAGCCACTGTTTGAACCTCTGAAGCAAGAAAAGGCTACTTCTTGTGGAAACAATCTTTGCTCATGTGTTTGTTCTACTCAGTTTTTGCCTTTTGCTGTCTATGAGAGGCAGTGAAAAAAGTAATTCCTGTTCATGTCCTATGTTTCTCTCCTACTTTTTATAGATCCCTATCATAGCACTCCCTAGTGCTCTCCTTTGTTGTACCCTAAAGAATCCTATTCCCTTACATTTCTTTCTTTAGAAATGTCTCTAATTCTACTGTGCCCTTTTAGAATGGAGATACTGACACACAGTATTCAGGACGAAGGTGCACCATGGATTCACAGGCTGGCAGAATGCGGTTGCCTCCTATTTTCCATTCCTTTCTTAAAGATCCTGCTATTTCATAGTAATCTATTTATTTAAGAGTGTTTTATGGAGGAAATCAAGTAGATGAAACCAGCTGAAACTCTTTTATTCACTTGTGGAATCCTTTTAAGAATTCATAAAGACACACAAAGCATGTCTTACCTCTTTATAAGACATTTAGTACATTGTATCTACATGCTTATTAATTTTCTTAGAGTAGACGAACACTGGCCTATAGCTATTGAGATCTCAGTATCTTAAAAAAAATGATACCACATTAGTCATATCCAGGCCTTTATCACCAGAGTAATTTTAATTTGGAGGTTGCTGGGCACTGTTCACAGTTCATCTATTTCTTCAATTTGCTTTATAACTCTCTGGTAAAAAAAAAAAAAAAAAAAAAAAGCTAGTGACAGCAGTTTCTTTGTGTGTTCATTTTCTCTATTTATTTCCTAATGTCATCTACTGACTTGTCAATTTGACAGAGTTTCCTGGCTGCCCCCAAAAAATCCTTAATTCCTTTGCTGAGACCTTCCACTTTTAGTCTCTTTTTATGTCTTTCTTTATCATCAGTTACAAACTGATGTCTTACAAACTGCTGCCATCTCCTCTCATCTTGATGTGTTTGGAAAAGATTTATGCTTGCATTTTAAGCCTTTTGCAAAATATTGCTAAAAATCTTTAGCTTTTGCCTTATTACATATTTTACATGCACCTTCCTAGAGTTTCTGATCTTTCCTATTTTCCTTTCAATTTGATTTGCATCAAAATAACTCTAACATAGATCTAATGACAAATTGCATATCCAGACTTAATACTCTGATTAACTAAGTTCATACTGCATAGTGTTTCCTACTGTGTATTGGTGCTTCCTTTCTTAATGAGTTTCATTTACACTTTTTGGAAAACATTTCAATTTTTTTTAAAAAATATTTTGCTTTAAGGTTATATGGTTCAGTAAGCTAAGCCACAGTTGGGGACTTTTTGTGATACAAACATTCTTATTTAAATAAACAGTTAACTAACCATGACACCAGTGAACAAGATACGACTATATTTTGATATAGGATGTGGTACTTGTGAATATGATGGGTTAATTTCTGTCATGGAGAAGTTACCTTTCAGAATACAGCTGCATCTATACAATATTTATGGGAGTAGATCTCAAATACCTGAGGCACAGTGCAATGCTATGCAGCTATGCTGGTTCCCTACACTATACTGTCGTGTGCCACAACAAGAAACTGGCTTCGCTGCCGTTAGCTCAGTTCTCTCTATACGTGCACTGTAGAGGTGCAGTGTGCCCAGCAGTGCCTGAAGCCGCTGTCCCTTTTGTATTTATACCATGCAGAGGCAGCATCACTTAAAGTAATTTAACATTTAACATAACTCTCCCAAACATAAAACACGCAAAAATTCCCCAGTGAAAATCCTTTCTGAAAACAGATTCCAGTCCCTTCCCAGCACAGCTATCCTGGCAAGAACTGACTGCCAAGTCTTCCCTTCTTTTGTCTTTTACTCTTGGAGAAATGATTGCATTTGGCAGTGTTGTTAGAAGTCAGCTACAGAGCAAGCTGCCATCGGAGTTGATCAAGGAGCTGTGTCATGTAGCTGTGCAACAGCAGTGGTATCATGTAACGTAAGACCTAATCTTACATGAGAATGTATCAATGGGATGGTTATTTCTTCTTTCCATCTTCTTTCAAATTAAGCCGTGCCTACTGGTTGATAGAAAACTGCAGCAGATTAAGGAAAAATAAAACCAAACCAAAAAACAAACAAACAAACAAACAAAAAAACCCACATCTTGGGGATAACACAACTTGGGAGGCAAGAACTAGTGAAAAGGCTGAGATCTGGGGAAAGAAGGGGAAATTGAACATATAACCTATGTTCCAGGACTGCATTATGCAAGTTAATCTACATAGAAAGTACTCAGGCATACAATACAGAATTATCCTCCATTTCTGAACCTATCTGAAATACCTGAAGACAAGGAACAGCATTTATGAGAGGATGGATTAAGATGGTGGATCGATTAACATTACAACATCATGCATAGGGTTTTGATTTTTCTTTTAAAAACAGGCAGCTGAGGAGGGAAGAATAGGTGCTTCCTAACTGCTATTTAATTTAAAAGGTCATGTTGGTGGGTGGAATATTTTATTCAGATATTTTCAAGAAAAGCAAGGGAAATTTAAAGGCAGAACATTAAAACAATATTAGCAATTCACAAATTACAGCTATGAGCACCCCAGCCATACAGTCCTTTGGCAGCACACCATGCTGTGCAAGGGGATGGCTCATCTCTTCTGCTCATCTCAGGCGACATAGGGATCACGATTCGTGAGGAGCATCCATGCTCCTGCATGATTAGGGGAGTAGTTATGGGAACCTCCAATTTTTTTTTAATTTGCATGTTCTTTTGAATGTTAAATTATCCCTGAGATGGAATTATTCACCTTAGCTTATTGGTTAGGATACTTCCCAGGGCATGCAGAGTCAAGTGATTTCTGCTTGATTTAAAGGACATAATGATATGAAATGGTCTATCTTCCAGCAGGTGAGACTAGAAGAAACCTACCTGTATACATATTGATTACCTGATAGGGAACTCTGGTGAAGAGATGTAAATTTAAACTTGACGACTCTGGAGTACCAATTCCCCTCCAAAATCAAAGCATAGTCAGCAAAATACAGGGAAAACATTAAAAATAAGAACAGAATCTTAAGTGAAACCACAAAAATGGATAAAGGATAAATCCTTAAGCAGCACAAAATTAGCAATTCATACATCATTACCATTCACCTGAAGTGTACTGTATTATAAACAAGTTGTGTGAGGATGTGACAGAGCATCACTATTCTGCCGTATTTAAAATGACTTGGCAACCCCAGGAACCAGGAAATTCTCAGAGTATTCTCAAAAATTCAGACCCTTTGGTCTGACAGCAATCCAGAGGTACTATGTTTAACTTTAGGATGTTAAGAGCATTTAATGAGAACTATTTGTAAAGTGTCAAAAGTGAACCATAAGAAGAATCTTTTCTTTACCAAACAGCTGCATATATACATATATATATATATAAAAAAAGAGAGAGGGC
>JAWLRI010000092.1:168031-193103 GCA_034781795.1 Crypturellus tataupa
CTTCACTAATTAGGCGAGTAGTAAAACACATATTTTAGCTCAGGATATCTACTCTCTCCAATAGCATGCTCTTTTGAGGTCTATATAGTTAGGTGGTCCTCTCAGCGATCCTGTCTTACACAACTTACAGGTTAAGAACATAACCACTATTGCTACCATCATAACTTTCAGGTACACTCACAAATTTTAGCAGAGAAAATGCACTTTCCATTGAGCTACGCTACAGTCTGTTATTTCAGAAATCACAATAATCTAAACACAACAAGTTTATCTATTTTTTGAACTATTGTTATTCATTCTTTTCCCATTTTATTTATTTCCATTCCCATTTTGTACTATGAAAGAACCAGAATGCTCTCCTTCCAGTGCAAATATAAATTTCCAGCTTTAACCGGACTCAGCCAAGTCTCTCTTCAACCACAACAGTGGTAGGAGCCCCAGAGCAGGCAGCTGCCTGCTGTCAGCCACCCTATCTGCCAAGGACCTTCACCATAATAGTCATAATAAAAGCCTGAGACTACGTACAAGATTTCAAGGAATTAATCTGCATGATAGACCTTATCGATTTAGGTTACAGAGTCTGTACTTTAAAACATTTCCATGTGCAAATAACAGATTTCAGAAACTGGAAGACTTTAGGTTTTTGCTGTCAAATCAATTCATAACTCTTGTTGAAGAGACAGGTTTAGGTGGATGTCCATAAAGTCTTATTTTTACAAGTAATATTTCTACAAGCATATCTGAACAGGAAGCATAAAACAGCTCCAGAACTTTTTATTAAAGCATATTTCTCTAGTTTCCAGACCTAGAGTTTGTATATACAGTTGATTTACATATTTATTTAAATACCCACACAATTTGTAGTAGCAGTTCCAGTACATAACCCATGGAAGAAAAGCAATTGGTGGCAATACCTACATTACCTGTAAGTACCAATTTTAATTCAGGACATGTTTTTTTAGGGCCATAGAAGACATTAAAGAAGGACAATGCCGAAGAATGCCCCCTGAAGTCGCTACATTTTAAGGCAAAAGGCAGTACAAAGCACCATTACATCCCCCCTGCTTCCTAGGGAGGCCAGCACTAGAGGAAAACAAGAGCTCCAGGTCAGGAGGGCAGAAGTTTTCACTAGGAATGGAAACATAGAGACATAGCTTACTAGTTAACACAGCTTACGTGTCCGCTAGGAAGCCACACACATACCCCATCTCAGCGAGGGCTCTCCTGTAGCTCTCCCTGCTGTCCTGGTTTGCTCCCAGGCGGCACGAGGACGTACAGAACCAGCTTTGGTGTCGCCAGCGAGGGCTGCGGGCTCCTCAGGGGCTGCCCAGCTCGGTCCCCGCTGGCATGCGGCCTCCAGTGCTCTGTGTTGCTCCGGCACAAGGACCGCGATGGCTCAGGGGGAGCTCCTGGCACCCGGAGATCCCCGCATCCGCACTGCTTCCCTGCGCAGGGGTGACCAGCGCCAGGGCCCATCACACGTTACTGCTGTCTTGGAATATCAGCTCATTTCACCTACAGGAGCAGCAGGTGGTGGTGGCCAGGCTACCCAGCAGGCCAGTGCCCACGCAGGAGCTGGGACCAAAGCAGGACCACCACCACAGTACCGCTCAGGAGGCCATCAGGTGCCTGGACCTGAGCTTGGACAGAGCTCCTCAGCCATCGGGGGGTTGGCTGGGTTCTGGGGGTAGCAGCTCTGGGTTACTAGGAGCAGTGAGGGCACTCAGTGCCCCGATACCATTTCTGTTACTTGAGGTTTGAGAAGGCTGCTGTATAGTTTTCAAACTTAAGAAACTTCAACTGGGAGCCAATGGAAATTAAAAAAAAAAAAAAAAAAAAAGAGTGAGAGAGAGGAAAAAAAAAGTGTTAATAAAACATATAAATAACACCAAGCACCTTCCTTGACTGAGGAGCTCTTTGTTGTTGGGTCCCTGTTTGGGAGTGATGGTGGCAGCTCATCTGGTCCTCTGCCTGCTGCTAGAGTGCTGTTGACTTCAGGAGCTAAAAGGATTTTGGAAGGGGAAGCAAAAATAATAACAAAATAACAAAAAAAAATGCACTAGGAATTATTGGTCTTAAGGGTGTTATTTTTAGCTAAAAAGGTGTATCAGTAGCTGGAAAAGTTCACGCCAATACTTCATGTTGTATTTTGATTAAACTAGCATTAAAATCCTAGCTTTGCCTACAAGGTGTATTGCTTTCTACTCCTAACAGGATTCTGAATGTAGCAATTAGTAGGAAAAAAATCTTTTTCAAAGTTGCTCTACCTCAGGGCTCAATTCAGATAAACCCAACTGAGTCTGTTTTCGTTTGTTTTTTCCTTGTTTTTTTTTTCCTTTTTTTTTCTTCTTTTAATTTTATCAACTTTACTACATTTTTGTAAACAATGGTATCTCTTGCTACTGTAGCAATAATCACGCCTGAATTTGTTTCCATACCTTTTCCCATCAACAATTAAGAAGGTTAGATATAATTTACATAACCTTGTCCTAAGGCCGTTGACAGTGATGATCAGATTATAAAAGCCTCAGAGTGTATGCAGTAGGAAAGAGAGAACCCAGTAAGTTCCATCCAATATCTGAAAGCTCCAGATATTATTTTAAATATATAAAATATATTAATTTTAGAGAAAAGAATAATTTTCAGCAGTCTTACAGGATTACACTTAATATGCATTTTGCAAGAAGATATATTGGTAAGGCTTGTAAAAGGGCATTTTTGGATTTCTGACAAGACATACAAAAGAAGAAATACAGTCAGAGATAATTTAGATTAGCCTCAAAGGCAGTATTCCAAACAAGCTAGCCAAATTGCAAGGCAAAGGTGTGAACTTAATACATTATACAATAGAATCAATTGATTACTTAGCTCTAATCGCACTGACCATATACATAATCGCAGCTCAGCACTGGAGTAAAATATACAGGTGAAATACTGCCTGTGGTGCAGAACTGCTCTGAATATGCCAGAAATGCGAAGACTTATAATACTGAAATCCTTCAGTAAGCAGAGTAGTGAATATTCTTCATCATGATAGCCTCAAGAGAGATTTTTCTAAGCACAAAAAGAACTTAACAAGTTCATTCCCAGAAAGTGAGTAAAGCAGTTTCGTAATAAAGTAGCAGCTAAAGAAGTGAAAAGTTTCTCAAAGAATTTTAATCTGAATTTGTTCATCATTCCTACAATTTGGCCACACCAATAGTATGTAATGGAAGACCTCAGGAACAGATACTCAAACTCATGCTATTGCAATTCCAAGAGCAGTAGATAATGCCAGAAATTCTTCTTCTTCTCTACCATGAACCATATTTTTTTCTAGAGATACCTTGTGCCATTTTAAAACAGTTATGCAACTACAGTACCAACTACAATGCAAAGCAGTTCCCAAAGGGGTTTGGCTTCTGTCATTCAGCCAACATCCCCTACTGTCGGTTTGGCATGAACAGCAGTCAGTCGTGGTTTCCACTTCCAGTTGCGAGAAGCTGATTTTTTTTTCTTTTGTTCCCCACAGAGTTATTTCTGAACTGCACAAGGAGTGAGTGAAGGGAGAATAAGTGTATGCTGCAGGCATAAGAGAGCCAAGTGGTATGTTTAGTCTATAAGTGTATTTTCATAGATGTCTCCATGGAACATATCCCAGCATGTACTCATTCTCTCAGTATAGGTGAAAATTCCACTTTTCATTTGGAAACATGACCATCTCCATCTGGGAGCCTAGTACCTCCAAATCTCACTAACCAAATGAATGTAAGCTGATCAGGTACCATGCAGAGATATATCACCATTAAAAAGAGAGTATATGTTATGAGACCTCTTAAACCTCATGGCATATTAGTGAAAGGCCTTTTGCAATCTGGGATTCCTCACCTGCATTCAGAGCAGCAGCAGTTTTCTGTCAGGGCTCTAAACAAGGCTGCATCTTGATCACCAAATACATTCTCACGCAAACAAAAGAAGTCAAACAGTTTGTGATACAAGACAAGGTAAAGGCAGATAGAAGCCCGTAAAAATAGTATATTATATAGATGTCCCTGCACACATAGTAGTTTGCATTTATTCCTTGTATAGCTAGCTAAGTACAGGTTCCTACAGGAACAAATACTGTATGGATCCTTATTCAGCCTTTCTGAATGGAACTTCCTCAACAGAGACAGTCCATAAATGTAGCAGTAAGAAAAAAACTGTAAACTTTCAGTAAAAGAGTAGAAAGTAGAAAGAAAATGAAAAAGATCCAGGAAATGCAAACATGAGAAAGCTAAACAAAAGAGGGCATGGAAAGACAGAGGGTGTAGAGATTTACATCCAGATAAACTTAAATGTGTTTTGAGTATCTACACTCTATTTCTCTTGATATCTGACCCAGTAGGTTTACTAGCATTCCATCTTTACCACTTGCATACAGATGGACCTATCACTTAAAATACTTATTAACAAGATTAAAGGTTTCTCATTTACAATGTTATTTTGGATGGAGAAACCTTCTCCCTAGTACACAGCTGTCAACTCTTAATTTTACTGCAATTCCCACAATGTTTGAACTTTAAGCTCCAGTTCCCTCGCTCTGTGCGATTAGAAGAAAATCTTTGTTTTAGAAAACTCTAGCTCTCCGTGCTTTGGAGAAAGGAATGAGAAGTGTTGCAAAACATGTCTTTCTTCTGAAGGCAGGAAAAAAAAAAAAAAAGAGTTGTGTTAAGACCTCTATTTTTAGTCACTTACTGCTTTTACATGTGCCGTACCCAGTTCACGAGCTGTGTATGCTTGTAGTTATCACTACCTGAATGACTAGGGCAATATTCAGCTACAGGAAGACTTAATCTGTACCTTGGACAGCTTTGAAATGATACAAAATATAAAAAGAAATATATTTGTACCTTACAAACCCTTGCAAATAAACTGTTCACTCTTTTTGATGTTACAGTCTTTTTTTCTTCCAGAAGAGCAATTTCCAGAAGAGTGATTATTAAGAGTTTTGTTTGTCCTCCTTTTCGGTCATTTAGACTTTTAAAATGAATATCAGAGTAATGCCTTTTACAGGGAAATACATTTCTACTTTAATGAAGTACATAGCCTGAAAATACATACATACATGGATGCACTATGTATATGCACACAAATATAAACCATTTCTTTGTTACCAAAGAGAGAATAAATATGAACTTATAACATTCTATTCCTGTGCCTACTGAAACCATAGACTATTTCTTATATCAGAATTAAAAATAGACTTGACTTTGTTTTCTCGTCTCACCTTGAATTTGCTATTTTAGTGAAGAGAACATTACATTTGAGAGGGAGATCGCCTGATATGATTGCCCTTGAAATAAGCTGTCTCATCAATGAGAAGCTGATTTTACACACCCAGCTTCAATGATAATGCTCACATAAATAGAGGAGAGTCCTAATCAGAAGTTACTACCTTCTTTGCTCCTAAGTCCTTTCCTAAAGGCCAGCACTATTGTGACACTTACAAGTCTCTACTCTTTGGCAAAATGAATATATGGTAAAGTTTGCCATACATTGCTCCCATATATTGTTCTGTGTTTGTTCCCAATGGCTACTGGTTTTATTATTAGCTACTACTTTCACCCACCCTGAAATATCTGTGACCTTTTCTCCCACACTAGCATGGAAATTACAAACTCTCTGATAATGGGATTTGTCTTTCTCTTCTTTTCAAGTTAGTAAAATAGAGATATTGATTGCCAGATGTTTTTTTGCGTGTAGCCTTGCACCTCAGAAGTGCTACCCATTTTTCATTATAATTTACTAATTGACTAAGAGAATCTTGGGAAACTTCACAGTTAAAACAGCCTCCTTTGTGGGTCTTTTACTGCTGCATAAAAATAAATTTCATTTTGGTAGATTAAATTTGGGGATCTCCTGCAGTCAACTGCATTATGAAAATCTGTAACATATCCTATTTTTGAGCAGCCTTAGCATCTGCCACTTAGCCTGTGTTTTACTTCTTTATTGTCTCAATTTTATCTTCCCTTATTTGGTACTGTGAGAATTTACATTGAACAGCTGCTGGTAATTCTCTGTTAATATTCCCAAACTTTTACTGTGGACACTGACACTGGGCAAGTTCCCAAAGAAGAGCAGCTCGTCTTATATGTCAAAAATTTCAGAAATATTCATTTGATTCCAAACAAAGAATTTCAAATGAAAATGGTAGGAAATAATTCTAATGAATTTGCAATAATTTCTCTCATTTGACTGCTGCTTTTACAAGCTAGAGTTTTCAGTAGGGAGGCCTGAATCACTTTTGTATAGCCATTATTGCATTAGGTTGTAGAAAAGACAAGTAGGTATCTCAGCGATAAAAAGAGTTTCCTGGCATAATGGCAGCAGAGAAAGTTTGTGCCCGTAAGTATAAAATGGCCCTTTTACACCCCCATGTTATTCAGATGGATCTGCAGATCTCCCAAGCATGAGTGGGAGCCATGGATCTAACATAAATGATCTAAAATCGGTCACAAGCTTCTTGAAGCCTTATTATCAATACACCATATGTTCTGTAATGAGCTCGGTTACACTTTCTTCCAGAATCTTACTAATTGCAGACATTTTGGAACTCGAAAAAGCCACTGGCACTAGATTTAATATTTGCTTTAGTCATCAATCAGTCTATTGTTTTTGCTTGCTGTGGTTTTCAAGCTACAGTGAACAACCAGTAAAAAACTTCTGTGTTGTTTCACATAAGTTTATAGCTTAACATTTTAAGTACTTCTTTTTGCATAGACCCATGCAATCTAAGAGGACTGGGCACAGGGCTACCAAGACCTTCATGGCCAAGTCCCATTTTTGAAGCCCTGCTGAAAGTTCAGTAAAATAATCTCAGCACCCTGCCAGTGCTGATACATGCAGCCTGCAGAGTGTGTCGGTCTCACATCTGCCCAGCTCACAGTGCAGACAGAAAACATCTCTCTATTTGCATGGATTGCACATGGCAGCAAAGGAACAATCCAATGCACTGATAACTTCATTTGCAAGATGAACTGAATTACTCCTGTCAGTTCTTCTGAACATTTGAATGTAAAAATAGGTAATCCTTTCTGTTCAGACATAGCCTGAAAATTTGCTAGACTGATCTACCTCAAAGTCTCAAAAGTCTTAGTCTGTTCACGTCATCATAGCCTAAGGGCAGAAAAAATGATATTGGACACACACTACAAAGTCACAGTTCCCAGTCCCAGAGGGCAATTCAGATGACCTGTTCGCCAGCACTTCCTGACTCTGAAGTGTTCAAAATGAATAGTTGCCTTCATGATCTGACAGAAAATTCTCCATTCACCTGAAAGTCCTCATCCCCGACCTTCCATCTCCTGCATGAGCACTCTAAAATATTAACTGGTTATGCAAAAGGGCACTGCCATTGCCTTTGATGCACTGTGCCCTGCCCTTTCCAATTCTTGCTCCCACCCAAGGGAGTGCAGAGCACGTTGGGTCTGGAACAGATGCAGGTTGGGAGCAGGCTCGGAGGTAAACAGACAGATCCTTGTGCTCGGAACGTCCTTCGGCAGCACCACACTCACTAGGTCGGCTTTCCCAGCTGTTTTGGGGGATGCCTAGTTCCCCTCGTTGAGACTGTACAGTGTCTCGATGCGTGACTGCAATGAATCTTCATAGTGAAATTAAGACTCCCATGACAGCATGCTGCTTAAGCATTCTGGAGTTCTCTCCATAATTTACTTGTAGGAAAAGAATTTTTTTAGCATTTATGCCTGATATACTTCCTCACAAAAAAATTATGTTCACTGTATCCGGAGATATGTGTAGAAGATGACAAAATATACATGGCCACACAGGAAGTATTTTTTCAAATCTCTTTGTTATTAAGATGTCCAACAAATACATATCTGGAATACTCAGAGACCCTTACAAACTTATGACTTTATAGACATATAAATAACCTGCAAATTAAGAGTTCAAAAACTAGAATCTTTGATTTTCTCAGTTTGTAATAAGCTTCTCTAGTCTATATAATCATGTCATCACCTTCTTACGCACTGAGCTCATGTACCTTCAGAGAATCTAGCCATATTTTCTAGACCATTTTTCAGTATGCACAGTATTTGATATTAAACATATAAAATATTTACAGTATAAAGAATGGTATGGTAACTAATAGTTGACCTTGTCAGAAAGAAGGCTAAAAAAATTATACTATGACTTCACAGATTAGTGTTCAGCATATTTCAAATCTTACTGTCTTATCAGCTATTGACAGAATAGTGAAACCAGGCACTAGACATTTAAATAAAAAACTGAATGGAAACTGGAACTAATGATTTCTTTTCCCAGACGGGATTTCGTTTGGGCTTTGTTTGCTGTCATTTGTATTTTACAGAGGAAGGAAAAATCAATAGTATATAATTACTAATGGAATGTTTTGCTTGTTTTTAACTATCGTGTTTCCAAAATAAGTATAAAGAACTCTCAGCTAAAATCGGGAGGACTGCTATTGAGACAATGAATAATTAGGCCTGCCACTTCTCATTTCTTCTTTTCCCTTGCAATATCAGTGTTTTTTTTCTACTCACATACACATTTTTCCACAGTAATCATCTAAAGAATAATACTATATGAAAAATTTTACCCCAAAGTAAAGTGGGTCTTCATAAATGAGTTTTTTAATAAAGTAGTCTCTACTTATTCAGCCCGCAGGAGATTATGTTAGCAGAAATGACATGGAATCATTTTCTGTTACTTACCCTCAGCAATGTCTTATGCTCATTTTAACATGCAATTATATCAAACATATAAATCCTGAGTTATTAAGGTTCTCAGTTCCCATGGAATAAAAGTGTCTTAACTAAATTTTGCACTGTTTTAGAAAGGGTGTTTCTCAGTTGGCATATTTTAATTTCAAGCAAGTCTGGCTCATGTACTCAGTCTGCCACAGTCTTGAAAACTCTCCTGTTGCCATAATACAATGCCCTATAAATCTACAATGGCAAACTAATTATAACAGACAAGATACTGTGGCAACTCCAGAATTTTTATTCTGTTAGCTCATAAATTCTAAGCATTCAAGTTACAGCCTAGTAAAAAATAGAATTTCATTAAAGTCCAGATTGATAACTGAATTATATAAGAAAAGAAAGAGAGAGAGAGAAATGCTGGCTGGTTCAAAGAAGTAGAAGCTATGATTAAACTAGGTCTGTGTTAGGGATGCCACCAAAGAAAGCAGGGAAAACATTAAGAATGCAAAGGTTATAATAGTGACCACACACAGCATAAAGGACAATCATTTTCAAGAATGAATTAGCTGACATTCATAAGTCATTGATCTCTTCCTGAATACTGGACGTTTATCACAAATCTGATACCAAGACAATATTCTAAGAGATCTTAGTCAATTAAGGCTTTAAGGCACCTGTCAGAAAAAAATGTCTTGAAAGGAATTCCCTATGACTCACTATGGGTTTTATTTTGTTGATGGAAATTTTCACAAAAGGATTCCCAGGTGTTATCTCTGACGTTGGATATCTTGCAGCGGTATCGTGCATAGTGTTATTGCGTGTCACAGTGGATTTGATTTAAAATTATGTATTCCACTTTATATCTGCATTATTAAAACCAGATCAGTCACTACTTTCAGTTACTGAGGAAGTTCACTTGGCTTTCCCCAAATCCCTGCTGCTTGTTTTGGGGTGGAGAATTCCTCAAAACCTTCAGACAGCGCTAGCTACAGGTATAGCCTTCATACCCTCACCGTGGCACAAGCAGAGCAGCAGCAACATTAAAAGTGCACGCATTCTGTGTAATCAGTGCAAGCAAACACCCCAAACTCCCCCTTCACTATCAGTCTTTTTTTTCATGGACACACTTCTGGGAGAGAAAAATGGTTTCTTTTAACCCGCCTAAGTTCTTTCCAGCTCTGAGTGCAGACCGGTAGTTGATAACTGTTCTGGCAAGGACTGTGCTCCTTGCCTGAGGCCAGCTCTGCAGCGCCTGCCCTGCAGCGCTCCTCATCCTCTGAGGCCCAGGCAGGCTGGTAGCCCCTTGCTGCTCACACCAGCAGCCGTTCTGTCGAGCAGCATGTAGGCACTTTTCCCCCTTTACTCACTAACCAGCTGCATTTTGTCCAGCCTTTGCAGAATTGTGGCTCTCAAGGGCAAGATGCTCTGTTTGCATGAACTGGAAAATTTAATCTGTGTTTGTACCTTTCCATTTTCTTAGTTTCACTTGGAATCCATCACCATTTGAGACACAATTGCTAGTCAAGTAGACTTGTTTCTTCCTTTATTTTCCTAGACTAAAGAAAGCTGTTTTTTTTTTTTTTTTTTAATGTATAGGCCCTCTGGCCACTCTATTTATTTAGAAAATACCTAAAGGCAATGTTGAATACAGAACAATGCTATGGCTTCGGTTCAAGTCTTGCTTATGTTAGCATCCAGAACAAAAAGCCGACACAGTTTAGATATATTTAAGGAAAAGGATTTGCACTGCAGTTTCTGAAAAGTGATAATTATACCAATCTATGTTGTTAATATTTTTGGAACAGTGTGCCTATTAGTTACAGGAACAGTACTCCCAAGCCCCCTGTACTGAAGCATTATTTGCATTGAAATGTTTTAATTTCTGTTGGAGAAGGAGGCAGAGATAGTCCTCACAGTTCTGTTTGCCTTTAATATCTTATTATTAACAGGGGAAAGAGCATCAAAATTGCCAATTATTTCCCTTTAGTGAATACTCACAGGTAAGGAGATGAGCAAAGGACCTGATAAAATCAAATTGTGTGGAGGCAAGAAGGTGGGACTGCCTTAAGAAAGTGTAATTGTAATTTTTGATATTCTGCTGAAATTCATGTTCAATATCCTGCCAAATCACTTTTTCTCTTTTTTTTTTTTGGCAGTTGGAGGAAAACCATACACTCTGCTCACTCTGTGAATGTTGGCATGAAGAGACTCTGAAGTTGCCCAGTTCAGTCTGAAACAAAACCTTTCTTGAAAACATGAACATATAATGATTATGGAGCACAGAATCACTTGCCTTCTAGATAATTTGCAATTGTATTCAACATCTTAAGAAACTGTCAGCTGAGCAGATCAATTATGTAGCTGCTCTGAAATTAGATTTTGTTTACAGGCTGCTTCCTGAAATGAAGGATTTCAAGATCTTTTTACAGGCACTTTTATAATTAGTTGAGAGAGAGCAAGAGACAAGGTAATAAATAAATGAGATGCTGTCATATGCAAAAACAAAACTACCTCCAATTCAACAAAATTCAACAAAAAAACACTTACAGGAATGAAGGAAGGGTTGCTGGGTTTTTGTGTTCTACAGGGTTTTTTTTTTTACCATGTCCTATCACGGCAACTGAGTTCTTCAGCATATGTTGTTTCATCAATACAGACATAACCAGTGCTGAGGTGGTGGTATAGTGATGTTAAAGATTTACAGCAATATAGATAAACTGCTTTCAACATATATGCAAGCACATTTTTCTTGTTTAGCATGATCTAAAGAAAAAAAAAAAAAACTATTTTTTAAAATTCCTTGACTAATGTATCAAGTTATTAATTAAGGTCTTGCTATCCCAAGGTCCCGAATTCATGCCACTAATTTTTAGCACTGATGTGCAGTATTAAATTATTACATTCATCATTACTTCATCAACTATATCAGCTACAGAGACTATAAAGAAAATCAAGAAAATCTCCCTATAATGTATTCACTAAGAATGTAAGAATGTACTTCATAGACTTAGTATCCTCTTCCCCAATTTATCCCAAGATGTTATATTGAAATACATTGTGATATTTAAATTAGAACTGCTATGTTAGGCACAGATTAGCATAAAACTTACTCTTCTTTCCTTTTAATTGTAATAGCAATGTTTCCCATTCTACATCAGAATGAACAGGCTTATTCCCAAAGTAAAACACTACCGAGTTAAAAAATGTTTCTAATAAAGTATATAATAATAGCCTTCACTAATAGCTAAAATTAATGCAATTTAAATCTAAACCACAAGACCAAATGACAGTCAATGCTTAGCAATAACTTCTTCGTCACTTCAATTTCTTCTATGCTCTGTTGTATGTCAGGTAGTAAAAGAAACCCAAAGTAAAGACCCAAAGTAATAAGTAAAATACTGATCTCCTAAGATAACATTCTAAGAAAACAGGTATAAAGAAATGTAGCATATCTGCAAAAGTTATTTGAGCTCATACATGATGCCATAGGCATGGGTTATATTACAAAATATCCAATGGCAATATCTGGTATTATGCAGACTTCTATCATCACCAAATTCCACCAGTGATCACAGCTCTCCTTTTGAATTATGGTCTATGTTACAATCTGTTTTTGCTGTAAGCAAAACTTTACCTTATCACTATGTTACTTTTATATTAAATTCAGTATAGGTTTGGCATTTTTTTTAGGGAAGAAAAATAAAAAATGGATTCCTTACCTTTGAGCTGATAAAATATTGTTTACCTGAACTGCAGATATAAAAATATGTTCAGCTTCTCAAAATGTTTTGCCCATTTTCTTATTGTCCTGGTGATGTTAATGTTTTTCCATCTTTTGTAAAGATTAAAATGCAAAAAAAAAATCAGTGCCCTTCTGGAAACATATGTTCATGTGGATGGGCTTAGCATGCTTTCAGGAATTACTGTAGTTTCCAGACATAACTAGCTCTGACATTAAGTCAAGTCAGGCTAATAATAATTATGCAGTATTTTGTAAATTTAAGGATGGTCTGCTAGCTAGGTATTACTAAATTTGAGGGAAATCCTTCATTACTTAAAGTCCATTACACTTCAGTGATACGAATGATCGTATCTGTTGTTAATGGCCAGAGCACTGTTCCCTACAGTAAGTAGCTACATGGAACTGGCACGCAACCCTCCAAAACTCTGGAAATCAAAAGTACTTCCTTAGAAGCTATGTCCATTAGTTTTAGTTCAAAGTCTAATGACCCGTTCAAAACAGTCTCTTTCATGGCAATAACACACTACCTCCAATGTAGGTTAGGACTACTTGTGTATTCAAGAATAAAAGATTTACCTGGATGACATACAGTTATGGGCTCAGTTTTCCTCTAGTCATATCACAATTTTCATTTCACATATAAAACAGTTCAATCTCCCCACTTTACTGAAGAGACAAAATTTAAAACCTAGTCCAAATATAAGAAAATAGTATCCATAATAGGACAGGCTCCAACTGCCCTGTCCTCAAAATCTCTCATATCCTTCAAACCGCTTATGGGTTTCTGAAGTCTCAGGTGTCCCTGACCTCCAAGCCATCTTGACTGATGATAATTTATTCCAGCTGCTGCAAATAATGCTTCCTTTTGGACTTATTGTTTTTTTCTTTCCTGCATCCCTTCTGTTTTAGAAACAAGTTGGAGAACAAAACCATTGCATTATGCTTATTGAGATCCCACAAGGTGAATACTGAAATGCTGACGAGGCTTTGGATGCTCCAAGATGCTGACTCAAACATTCATCACAGTTGCTGATGAAGACTCTTTCAGGAGACAAAGTAATCATTACAGCACCCACATGGCAGGTAATCTGTTTCAAGTTTTATACCATGCACTGCATTGTTTTTATTCCAAAAAGTCATCTGAATTTGTCTTTGACAAATTTGTGACTTGCTTTTTTGATTTCAGTTGTCCAGATCTTGTGATTAATTTGAGGCGTGTGTAGCCTGTCTTATTCTTAAAAAAAACCACATGATTATAGAACATGAAAGCACTTGACTAATACAGATGTAGCTTCATTTATTTTCCATTTATGAATAGTTTTATCATGTGATAAAACATTTGAGGCTATTATAGTAAAACATATTTTGAGTTTTAAAAAGTGATTTATAACTACATGTGTTTTTGGTTCAAAATTAGTTTTAATTTTAATACTATTAATAACAATGAGTCAATGTTATTTAATAACAAATTTATTTAATAACATATAAGGAGGGAATGTTATTTTCTCACATCACAGAAAATGTCTTAGAATACTCTACAACTACTCTAAAATATATAAAAAATGAACCTTTGGACCTTGGGGAATTTCACTGGGGTTACAGAGAAGACATCTTCCCATAGGCTTCCCATAGGAATGTTTCTATCACTGGTTTCAGTAAGATTTATTGAACTGGGGGAAAAAGTTGGACCAGACTTTGTACAAAATTTCTGCTGATGTCAATTTTATAACCATTTCAAACGGGTACAGCATTTCAGTCTCAGTGCTATATACTGCATTTACCTAAAATCTAATAAACACTAATTGTAACTGGTGATAAGCCACACTCTTCACCCAAAGGGCAGTCATTCTGTCCTCCTTTTAAAATGCATGAAAGCAATTTCCTATGGAATAGTAAATAATTATTTTTTAGAGAAACTTTGTTTTTCTTCCTGAAAGAAAAGTGAAAGACCTCTGGTAAACAGATTTATTATTGCCGCAGTAGTAGCAGCAGTAGTAGAACTTTTAATTTTTACTGCAGTCTCTCTTTTCTCCCATGACAAATAAGCAAAAATCTAATTCTAAAAACAGTATGAGGGTGAGCACATTATTTCTAAAGAAATACTAGCTAACATTACATTGTCACCAGAACTGTCACACTAAGTATAATACCTGAGACTGAAGGAATCAATCTTCTCCTGGTTCTAAAGATAGTAAGAAAAAATCAATAAGCCTGATAATTCTACCCTTTGAAGAAGGTAACAGCTTCAAATGATATTCCCAGCCATGGAAGAAAACACTGACCTCCTTTATGTTATTCAGGATAAAGGTGTTTTAATTTAGAGCAGAAGGCAGATTGAAAAATGATGTTTCTTGCAAAGCCACAGGACATTTCTCAACAGAAATAGGATACCAGAAAATTAAACTTTCTTATTTGGAGAATATAGTCTTTCACAAAATGGGAAGAAAGTATTGCTTTCTTTTCAGGTTAGGCTCAGAGCTCTAACATGGACTCCTTCCTTGCTCCTGTGAACACAGGATTTTTTTAAGAATACAAATTTTTTTCAACCATGCTCCTTCCAGAACACTGTTCAGGGCAGCAAGCCAAGATAATTCCAAACAAAACAGCTTTTCAGTTGCCACAAAATCTCGCCATTGTCCAATAGCAGAAATTTCAACCCTAGGCTGCCTTTTCTGTGAGCTGTGATAGTTTTAGCGGGAGGAACTGTAAAAAAATGATTCAGGGAAAATGAGTCAACAAAAGGAGCAGCCGTCCTGCATCCATGTGTCTGGAACCACTACAGTTTTATCCTCTGGCAGACTAAATACAGAATAATGCAGTAAAATCAGTGGCACCTCAGTCTAGCACAGCCTGGCAAATACGCCAAATATGTCAAAATACATGTGTGCGGCAGTACTCTTTTCCAGTGATTTAGTAATGTGTTAATCTGATGAACTCATCTCATAAAAGTAAACAGATATACAACAGTTTGAAAGCTGAGATTAAAAAAAAAGAAAAAAAAATGGAACACGGGAACAAATGAGTATGAGAAAAGTCATATGCTTAGTTTGTACTTTGTTATGTCTCCATTTTACTCTCCCTGCAAGCACCAGATGGCCTGAGTATCACCTGCCAATGTCAGTTAAACTGAAATGAAAGCAGTAAACGTCTCTGTCGAGTGGTACAAAGATACAAATACTGCAGACCATTTTGGAAAATAAAATAAAAAAATTTCAAGCATCTACTGACGGTGATTCTATTAAATGAACTGAACAACACATATTGGTGATACAAGGGAGATATTCTGAACCAAATTATAATGGAAAATCCTATCTGATTTCAGATAAACATTTTGAACAAGCATCCACGTCAGTAGTTTGCTGTGATGCAAGAATTGTAAATATCGCACTTATACTGAATTTTTGTTAGAAACAAAAGGTATTAGAACACAGATGTCCTTGGAAAGGCACATATTTGCTCTATAGACCGCTTGTTATACAAACACTTTAATATTTTCCATTAAAAAAGAGTACTAAATTATGAATCTACTTCCATCCTTTGTAGAAAAAAAACTGTAATGAGGAAAGATTTATGATTAGGTGTTTCTGTGTGTTGTTTTGTATGATGTTTAGAAACAATGATAAACAGTCAAAGACCTAAGTAGAATGACTTTAAATATTTTTCAATCAAAAATAATAAAAATATATTTTTTTCCTAAATTGTGAAATTTAAGGGCATTTAATGATGGTGATTTATTTTAACTTGAAAATTAAAAAAAAAATCAAAACATTTTGTCGGGAGCAAAATTTGCATAGAAAGATAAAGCCCCACAAGAAAAAAAAAAACGAACATCTTGATAGAGTCTTCTAAACTTCTTTATCTTGTCCAAATGGATTAAAGATATAAGGAAAATAAATTGGCTAGAATTATAATAGACCAAATTATCCTAATTGACCACTCAAAGAAACGTGTCCTTTCACTAATGGTTTTATATTTGCTTTATCTCAGCACATTTGGTCTTACTTCCTGCCTAAAAAGGGAGGTACTGCACCCATTAAAAAGAAAGATATCCTAAAAACATAAATGTATAGGAATGAGCAAATGCTAGTGAACCCCCATTCAGGGTTAACCTGAAGTGCACATATCAGCCAGACTCTACCTCTCTAATTAAATTTTTAAATTGACTACTTCTAATATATTGGCCAATCCCCTAAGATTTTAAAGTCACCTTCTAAATCTAATTGTGAAGGATCATTTACTCTGCCTCTTTTCCTCTGTTTAGAGCATGATAAATTATTCAACACATAGTAACCACTAAAACTCACTAAATGTGATTAAAATCTGGGAAACTAAAGACTCTGCAAATCAATTACAATGGAATGGAATACTTCTTTTGGGACAAAAAGCAAAAAAAAATTATTACACTTATCCTTAAAACATAGATTAGTACCTCATTTAAAGGCTAGTATAAATAAGAGGTTTTTTTATTTCATAAGAAGTTCACATCTTGGAACTAGTTTACTAATTAAGGTAGTAAGATCCCAATGCTACTCTTAGTAAGACATCTATATTTGAGTATCTTATTATCATAGTTCACATGTCTGATCATAACCTATATGGATGGACATAGCAAGTTGAGGGATTCAAGAAAAACTCTTTCCATATATCAAATTCTGGAGGATCCATGAAATGTTTAGATAATGAAGTAGATTTAACAGGAGGCTATTGATAAGAGAAAGCCAGCTGTAATCAGATAGAGAGCTCTCTTACTTCTTTGATAGGCTTACAGTATTGCTGAAAAACCGTACTGGATCAGCACCTTTTAGAAGTGTAGAGAAAAGTGCATTTTGTCATGCCTGGGAATTAATCTTTATCCTTGCAGTGATGTGAGAGTAGGTGCCATGGAAGGAAGGGCAAAAAGATCTGGCTGAGGTCAATAGGTTTCAGTGGGGTGTAGCCGCTTTCACAGAGATGCGGGTGTGTGGGCAGAGACTCTAATCACGTAGGGTATCTCACAGGTAATCCAAATTCAGAATGGAGGGGTTTATCTCCTAATCCCCTCCTCTCACTGAGCTTTTTGTTCTTTCTCTTTTGAGTTTTCTTCAGAAGCTCCTTCTTCCACCCATGCCCTCCTGCCCTTGGAGGCAGGACACTCTAGCTCCCATCACCATCCTTTTCTCCCGCCACATCGCACACCTTTTTGCATGGAAGTGAACTTTCTTTGGAGCTCTGGGGAATCCTGGGATGAAGATAGGGACAGAGACGCCCTTAACAAACACCAAAGGAATTCCTACTTGGAGGAGGGCACTTCCAGACACATAATAGAATGGAAGAGAGACCCCTTAGCCACCAACTCTAACCACTCCTAAGTTTCTGGTAACTCCTTCCTTCGCATACCTGTTAGGGCAGATCTTGAAGCAAGTGTACACACGCTGAAAAAAAGGACTTCCTTACCAGTCAGAAATTGCCTCTAATATTCTTTGGTTTCTCTAATCTTATGAGGTACCACTCAGAAACATACATCAGAGAGGCAAAAGTCCGAGAGATTATTATTTTTTTTTAATACTAGTCTTAACTGTTTGTTTAATCTGTGGCATTGCACATGGTCTTTAAGTAAATTTGACACTTTCTACCAGACACTGAAATGCAATGTTTTCCTCTGGATACACGAACCAACCAAGAGAACTTGGTTGGTTCAACTCTAAAAGTTGGCTAATTATCCACACTGCAAATGAAGAAGAAAAAGAAAAAAGCATAGATACCTGAAATACCAGACAAAAGATTAACACCTTTTCATAGTCAGCTTGTCAGAAATTGTCTACAAAGAAATTGAAGAAGGCAGCAGTAAAAGTGATCACAGATCAGGGGAACGTCTGCTTATGAGGAAAGATTGAAAGAATTAGAACCACTTCTTTCAGATGATCGGAGAGATGATAGTTCACAAAGAGCTGCTTCTTCAAAGATAGGAAGTTAACTCCTCTTGTCCCATCTCCAGTGGTAGTGCAAATTCTTTGGACTTCTGTATCAAAAAGATCATTTGTAAAATCATTTGTAATGATAACAACTAGTACTGCCATAGGCTGCAACAGAGATCTGGAATCTGTATTAACAGAAGTTTTTAAGAGTGTTTTAGATACACAGCATATAGCTGATCCTGTTTTGAGGCAACCAAACTTTTAGCAGCATTTCTAGGTGTTTTTCCTACTGTCCTGTTCCTTCACCCATTCTAATTTCACAGTATTGGAAGAGACTTAAGTTGGTTATCTTCCAGCATGATTTGCAAGATTATGCCAAAATTCAATTTTTACCCTAGACACTGTGTAGTTTAAATTGACTAGCTTCTGGTCATAGGTGGAGAGTTTTACCATGGTAAAAAAGCAAAACCGAAGCAGAACTAGATTTTCCATCAACTTTATCCTTGCAAAGCTCTATAGTGCTACAATAATCTTTTAAATCTCAAAGTGCTCATTAGCCTATGAGTCAATGCAACAATCATAAAATAAAAATGAATCTCCACTGAGCTGAAAAAAAAAAACCCACAAAACTTTCATCAAATGGCAGCAAGATGGAGTTGCCCTATAAAGCAATGTCTGTCAGCAGCCAAGACTGACAGAAACAGTGTCCTTCTGCAAGGGATGTGCTCCTTCCGCAGCTCAACTTGACTTCTCACAAGTAACCCTATTCAGGTGCTGACTACCACATTATCTGATCCTGGTTGCTACCTGACTAATTTCTTCCCCCACTCAGACATTAATCATCAATAACAGTCCTGATGGCCCTATCCTGCTGGGGAGACAAGGCTAACTGTGAGTACACCAGCCAACAGTCATTTCTGAATTGAAAGAATGACTCTAAGTCAATCATCCTATAAATATGAGGAGAGCCCCAGAGCCCATTGAGCTCTCTTTGCATGGCAGTGGGCTGCACGTCAGGATCTCCTCTGGAGCAGGGATGTCTCTCAAGGATACTCCTCAAGGTTGAGAGATCCTTCCCACTACAGATTTGGGGTAGCTGACTATAGCGCATTTCTCTTTTTGAATTTGTAAACTTTACTTTGTAACTATGTACAAATCCCTTAGTCATAAAACATTGACCAGGTCTGGGATCCGCACCCAAACTTCTCCCAGAAGGAGTTTGGAAAGCAAGGGGGTCCAATCTGCACCTCGTGGCCCAACAGGAGGGTGTCCTTGGTAATTCTGTGTATAAGTCGAACCTCCATGCAGTAACTAATAAGTTACCTTGCCATAGAATCTTGTGAAACCATTGTCATTTTCTATAAAAGCTATTCCTATTTCTTTCCCAGGAGTGAAGTGCTTTGTGTCACTCACCCCCTGCCCCACCACTCATTCTGTGACACCTCCCCAGCAGGATGCAACCCTAGAACATCCCAACAAGCAGAACAGGACAGAGCAGGGCTGGGGCTCTGGGCCAGCCACAGGCCAGCAATCCACTAGGGAATGCCATGACAAAAGACAAGACCCAAGGCAGGCCAGGAAAAGCGAAGTCAGGATTGGAAAGGTGCATGGACATACCTTCAAGATAGCTCAGGCAAGTGCCCAAGCTGAGATTTTACTCCTGAGTCAATAAGTGCAGAGTACATGGTTGGTGCCCCCAAAAACGCTTCTCACAGCTCTCACAACTGAGTCCAATCCAAGGTTAGATGCTGCACCATATCAGAGCTGTCCTTGAATACAGGTAGCTAAATCTCTAGTGATTGGGAATGAAGAGGTTGCAGAGAATAAAGAGAAAGATGGTTACAATTTGCTTACAGACTAGTTAAGGCAATTAGAGCTTGTTCATGCATTCAGGTTCTTGACAGTTTTGCATCCAAGGGAAACTTTTAACTTAACATGTCATGCTCTTAGGTCACAGCCACAGCAGTGTCTTCTGCAAAAATCACAGGTAGAACTGCTGCTCCTCTAGCCAGTAGATTAGTGACTAACATGCATATCAGGTCAAGGAGACTATATATGATGGTATTTGACTCTAGATTGCCTTATAAATATTCCAGGTACCATGGAATATTACCATGTTGGGTAATAAGATCAATTACTTATAAGTGGAAATTACCAAGTAAAAATCTCTCATAGGAATAGGAAATTGAACCTAGTCTGCAAAATTTGAAAAGCTACTGTATAAAACAAGAGAGCCAGCACAACAAACAAACAAACAAACAACAATTTTTCCATTTTTGAAAGCAGATTTTGTTAGGAAGACGTACTTCACGAAAAACCTGTCCTAAATCCAGGACAGGTTTTAAGATTCTGAATCCTAAGGAAACGCATAAATTACAAATATTCATTACTATTCCTTATTGGCTAGTTTATAGATAACATTCTACTTATCAGGTTGCACTCATGGGTTACATTTTTATGTGTCTAAATATTGCCAGATGCTATATATACCACTTGTGTTTAATTTATACCTCCAGACTCCTTAATACCTGGAGGCATTAAGATTCTTAGAAGGTAACCAACCAGTACCAAAGTCCTTTTTCAAACCAGTGGCAGAATCACAAAGGGGTGGAAGAGTAAGCATCGCTTATGCTACAATGCCTATGTGTAATGCTGCCCCGACAACCCTTTTTGTGAACGCACAAAATAGGCTTCTTCAGATGTCCTTCAGGAGAAAACTTGGAAGGGTTTAGGCAAGCCATCCAAAGAACTATGAGATGTCTAGACTCTGTGGAAAAACACATGCAGAATGTGTTACCAATTTGTTTTATCCAAGTTACGGAATAATTTGCTGAATTCCCTGCAGTCTGTTACACTCAAAATCTAGTTAAAGGAAAAAGCTGTAGACTGTATGTGCACAGCCAAGAGTTTACTGTTATATTAATGAAATCTTAGTTTAATCAAAGAATTACTATTAGTTATGTTTCTGACATTTACACATCAAATTGCATACAATTAAAATGAAGTATACACAAAATGTCTAGTATCTGCTTCAGTTTCTAGTACGCTGCTCAACCTCCATAGTTCAATGAATTTAGTCTGGGATATGGGGAGGAATATGCACAAAGTTCTGAGCATCTTGAATATATCTCCATGAGAAATATGATGTTGATGGTTTCTTTCTTTCTATAGGATCCACTTAGTGTCAATTTCATGTTTGTAACATATTCTTTACTCCATTGTCTGAAATAGTTACACTTTACATCTGAATTTACTATTAATAATGAGTTTAACGTATGTTGGATGCTTATTCTTTGATCTCTTTGTTATTCCTAAAACTGGGTTTGTTCAGCTATCAAGATTGTATTCCTTTAATGACCAGTAATTGACCACTGCTGAGTTGTTTATGGCTAGGGAACCTCTGGCATTGCTCTGTACCTGAAGGCCCCTTTCATCCTATGCCTGAACTTCACTCTACTGCAATTTGTTCTAGTCAAACGTAAAGCATTCTACACAAAATAATTACTTGATATTACTGTTAGTCACAAAAATAGCCACAATCCTGTTATGATTCACAAACAAAGCTACGTGAAAGCTACAAGGTCAGTCACTTGATCATTAGATAGGTAGTTTAACTGTACAGCAGCTAAGACAACTGGCAGGTAGGCAAAGACACATCCCAACAAGACTCAGTGAGTCCTAGCAGCTGCTGTGCCAGCTTCATACGAAACCTACAAGCCCCCTACAAGCAACAGCAGCACCATGTTTACTATGCTATATACTGCAAAAGACCTCAGAGTAACAAACCTTAAGCATTTAAACTCATCTTGCTTACCTAATTGATGAAGGTGCCTTCCTGCAGATGACAAAGCAGAACAAGGGCCAAACTTAGGCCCTTTATAGCAGACTACATCATTTTGTCAGCTATGTAAGAAGCCAGTAGGAGACCTGCCTCCTACCAGATGCTAATAATATTAGATATCTATAATAAACTTTTATCTTTCTAGGCCAATAGATTTCCTGGATCCTATTCCTAGTTTCACCCTCTAGTTTGTGTTTTATTTTGAATGTGATTGAGCACTAAAACTGTTTAATATGCCATCACCCTAATGATGGTTCTACATACATGTAGAGTGACAATCACCATCTCTTTCATTTTGTATTTTAATGCATCAGTCTTAAGGAAAAAAAAAAAAGACTTACTGTTAGTTGTAAATTACTTCTGCCATGAATTTTTTCTTGTGCATTATTTTCTTGTGCATTTTTTTTTCTTGTTAAGGTTTTCATTAATTTGGCATGTAAGTACTTAATTAGGGAAAATATTGAAGAGAATTACTGTAGGGAAAAACTGCTACAAGTTGCATGAAGTTAAGTCTGCTCTCTACAACTATTACAATAGAAAAACTCAAGAACAATCTCTCTCTCCAAAAGTACAGTTGCTGTAATACTGCATCCTTGTGATCAAGGATGATCTGTTTTGAAAGTGAAGTGGTGGCCATGAAAGTTAATCCTAGATTGAAGAGTACAATCTGTAGAGGCCTCTAAAACAATCCATTCATTCATTTGAAAATAATTGCTTTCAACTGGAGCTAAATATTGGATAAGTCCCTTTTCCATGAAGCTTGTTTTATCTTATCGCTCTAATAATAAAGATGTTCTAGCAGATTCAAGGGATTTCCTTCTCTCAGCAATACACTGGAGATAGGAAATGCATGCATTTCATGAGCAATTATCTGCTTGTACCTGCTTTTAACCCCTGCTTTTAATTTGTTTCAATTTGCACTAACATGACACCTATGGTAGGTCAAGCTAGATTGTGTTCCATCATGTGAGGAGCTCTTATGCCATACATCTTGCCACATCTGTAATAAAGGCAGGTGCTCTTTGCTTTAAGCAATAGTTAAAGGAGCATTCATTCTGCACTAAGAGTAAGAAAGCTTCTAACATTGTCTTAGAAAAGGGAGATAGAATGCAGGAAAACACCTAAGTTTAGGAACCTTAGCATTTACATGAACAGTTGAGGGTTTTGGTATTTTGGTTCTTTGTTTCTACTCTTTATACACAGTATTTCCAAATAAATAAATACTATTACTATTACAGGAAGCAGAGTACCTGGAGTACATAGAGTACTACTTTCACAGAAGGAGGTCCTAAGGGTTGGATGGATGGGGATAGAAGCAAAAAGAGCTATTGTTAGATTCATGCACAATATTTCCAGACCTAAATACAGTGTGTTTCTATTTAAGCTATAAAGGCTAACTTTAACTGTAAAAAGTAATAGTCATCACACAACATCGTTTCCCAGTGTTTTCATTACCATATCTTTATCATCAAATACCATTTTTTACAGTGCTAGCAAAGGAAGTATTTGAGACGAAAGTTGACATACATGAAAAATTGTGTTTGGTGATCCTAAGATAATGAATATGAACTGTCACTATAAACCTGACACTGCTGTGGCTAAAATTATTATTTTCAAATCTGAATGCCCTCTTTTGGCTTATTTATATTTCATTTCATTATACAAAACAATATTCATAGGCGTAAACAGTTGGAAAATTGGGCACAGTTGACCGCATGAGACCACAATCTGCTTTCTACAATGGACATGGATTCAGATAATGATTGTTGGAACCTACAAAATGGCTTTTTGTATACTGACTTTCTCAAATATATTCTTCTGTGAGCACTGCAGTACTCTTAGAGTCATTCTGTTATATGCTATAAAAAATACACACATAAATACAGCAAAGTCAGATGTCATGGTGATCCTATGATCTACTCTTGTCAAATCATTCTCAGTGTTAACACAATTAGTGCCAGCACATGAAAGAGTTTGAATTTGATCTTCAGTTTTTCTAATCTCATTTATGAAACATACTCTTTAACTTCAGTGTGCATTCTATGATTCTATGATTCTATGATAGTCAGAACAGGATAATAACTGTAACAGAATCAAATATCATGCATACATAACTGCTGTTTTGAACCCTTTCAAAAGATGTCCGTTTTGTTTCCAAATAGGCCACTGTGGTTAGAACATGTAGCTGTGCAAGGCAGTCCAGAAAACTGTATCATTTGTGTCATATTTTCAATTAAAAATATGCTAGTGAGGGAGAAACGTTTAAGAAAAATTGAAGAGTTGAGTGATACATAGTCTAAGATATATAAGGGTTATTTGTCTTAAGGTGAAACCAAAAAAAGAAAAAAGATTCTTCACAGGATGCATGATATTTTTTGTAAGCAAAATATCGAATTCTGACATGAATAAAACTAAAAGTATTAACATACTGCAATAACTACTATAACCAGGTAGTTATGGAGAGATGAATGGAGAGGAAATGTTACAAATCTTCTTGTACACTTACTAAATTAGCCTAAGTAAAAAGAATCTCAACTAAATCCCTAATGATGATTTTAGCTAGATTTCCTAGCTCATTTTTGCAAAAAAAAAAATATATTTATTACTTACTTCATTATTTACTACTGGAATATTCCTGTTTTTACTACTAGAAGAGACAAAAGAAAATCTCAGGACAGTGGCTCAGAGGTGTTATTTTTTTCTTTATTTTCTGTAAAAAGTAGCCGTACTTGTTGCAGTATGTTTCAGTTTTGATAGGAGTCAGGTGACTGGAAGATATCGCGATGTACGGGAAGATGGAATTCCTCCCCCTGATGACATAAGCGGACGGAAGTGACGTATAAGCCTTTGCTATATAAGCACGTGTTATCTATCAATAAACGGCCATTTG
>JAWLRI010000092.1:193203-218460 GCA_034781795.1 Crypturellus tataupa
CGTGTTATCTATCAATAAACGGCCATTTGCCACCTGCCTCGTTGGTGTCCGGGTGCAGATGGTCCGAGCGACCCTGGTGGGGGTCGCTGAGCCGCTTCCTGAGCTAGGCTGTCACGCCGATGCGAAAGGCGACACATACTCTTTCAAGTTTTCTTCCTGTTGCAAATTTTCCTTTGATAGTAATCATAGTATTAGTGTTGTGCAGGAACATAAAAAGCCAGCACAAAACTTCTTTGTCTGATACCAGCTACCTAATCAGGTTAAAGGATTACTGTTAGCTAGGATAGCTCAAAAAATGTATATACGTACATAAAATATTGCATAGTTCCTCCACAGAATTTCACTGCTATTTTAGTGTTGCAAAGGCCTGAGCAAAAATCAGTATCATCCTATGTGATCTGGCTTTGTTGCAGAATTATTCCAAGATGTTTTCAGCTTCATATCTCAATTACAATGCCTTAACTCTATACTAGAGTGAACAGTAAAGTTGTATAAGCCCATGTGGTGGGATGCACCACTAAGAACCATGTTAAAATCAGGGAACTCTGCAACTTCATAGCCAGCACATAAAATTCATGTGTTTTCTTTCCCTCTCTCATCCAACATGCCCATAACAGTAACATGAGAGCAATACTTGAAGTGGACAGCTTCCAAGTGCAGTTTCTCATTGTCAATGCAGACAGCTTTGAAAGTTCAAAACAAGTCAACACTAGGTAGCAAGAATTTTTAATGAGACTGTCATTCAGGAATTCAGTTTGCAAAACCATAAAGCACAAAGGAATGAGCCTGGCTGACTTCCCTGCCCCTAGCTTTCTTTCTAGTATGCTAATATAGAAAGCATTTTTTTGGGCACAAATTATATATTCTGATGATACTATGCCATGAGGCTAATGTTGGCTTCTGGTCAGTTGGCAGTAGAGCAGGCTTTCTTGGACAGACTCTACCAACTTCTGCTTAGGCACAACAAAAACGGAACAGAACGACGTTGTCTTTCATTGCCTCCAGATTTTTTATATGATTGCCAAGGCAGATGCAGAGATTATGTAGCTCAGAAAATTCGGTGCAGACGGAACAGCAGTTTGTCAGTTCTAAAGCATGAAGATTCACAGAATCTACCCCACACACTTCCTTCCCCAGGCTCGCTCAGCCCCAATAAGGCATGCTTGAGTCCCTTAATCATGTTTGTAGTCCTTCATTGAACCTTTTGCTCCAGTGAGGGCATGTCCCTTCTCCCTACTTAAAGCAGATTCATGTAGAACAGGTTGCTCAGGAAAATGTTCTTTAGGTTTTGACTGTCTATGAAGATGGAGAATATACAGCCCAACCACTCTGGACAACATGCCCCCAGTGTTTGACATTCTTCCCAGATTTTGTTATCTGTTAACTTGTTGAGGGTGCATTTGGTCCCATCACCCAAGTCATCAACCAGGATGTAACAATTGACATTTCAGCCCTGCAGCTGTATGAACTGTGCCAATATGTGATGGCAATGAGACTGTAGCCCTACAGCTTCACGAGACTTCATATTCATCTGTTTGTGTCCCATACAGCATGTGTTGCTGTTGTTGTACAGGCACTTCAGGGGGGCACCCACTTGTGCTGTTTTTCCAGAAAGGGTTTAAGTGCTTTCTTCATAGTGCTCTTATGTAGGTACTTCCTTTTTTTATGTGCATATACATAAGGTGACCCCACTGCAGTCCTGTTTTTCTGATTATGAGTTTGCACATTGCTCCACAACCATTGCTTGTGAACTCAGTCCACTTCTTCCTCACCTATCATTTGCCATCCACTCCTGGATGGCAGGAGTGTCCAGTGGGGCCGCTGTTTCTAGCTGAAAGCTTCTCCTTATCAGTTTGGTCAGCCTGTTGACAAAGACGATTCAGCTGCTCTTAGGGATTATAAAAGCAAACAGAATATCAGCCTGGCCCGAAGTGAAAGCTGACCTCTAAATCATAACTTCATGTAAAACACAATGCTAGCATCTAAAAGCTGCTGAGACCTAGGGGAGAGTAGAGAGGGTAGAGAGGGAATGAAAGAATATGACAGATCAGCATAAGTTTATAGTGAATACATAAACTACATATTACAATACATTATTTGTATTTTGTTTTCCTGTACAGGTGTAATTCTAGCACTTGTAGTTACAAATTCAAAAATACACTGTGAAATTGTAGAATAAGATGCGAGTTATCCACTGTTGAGCCAGATTCCCTGAAACTGTCATCCTGTGACCTTAATATTGCCTGAGATCACTATTAATACGCTTCTTTATTCCTATAAATCAAGTTTAACTTGTACGATACTTTTTTTTTGTTAGGACTGTACAAACATAGCAACCTTTATGCTACTTACAGTTTTATGAAAAAAAATGGGGGATGGCAGAAAAGCTAACATGGGTAAAACAGTAGAATTTTCAAAAAATGACAGCACAATTATGAAATTATAAAACTGAAAATTATACATTTGAGAGTTTTTTATTCATTAATATTAAAATACTTAAATTCTAAAAGAGCAGTATAAAGATAATAAAGATATAAGAACAGGAAACTCCTCTTTTTTCAATCAATAAAATAGACTCTTGAAGTGAAAAATGAGACTGTCAGTTGGCAGAATCAAAACAAATATAATACTCATTTTGTCATTGATTATTGTATTTAACTATAATTTTTTAAATCTACTTTCAAAGGATCATTAGGGAAATTCATAAAGCAATAATCTAATATTATTATATTGCGATAGTGCTTCTAGTCCAACTTGTCCTTGAGCTGCAGGTTCCTGCAGGCTAGCAGACGATACCACAAAAGGTCTCTTCCCAAAGCACCTGCTAATAAACATCACTGCAAACGGCTCTTCAACTACATCAGTGTAACTCTGTGCTAAGAAATACACAGATACTCTACCTGAGTGTACAAGCATACCACCACTTAAATGTACCTGAAAACTTTCTGTATAGCAAACATGCATAATAAAAGGATCCTTAAATGCTTTAGCACTTTTCAGAGGACCTTGCACAGGTGATGGCAAGTGCTTCAGCTTCATGTTTAGTGTATACAACTTGACAGAGTATTCTTAATTGAGAATTATAGGATAGTTGCCATGAGTAAAGTGAATGAAGAGAGGGATTTTGTTCCTGAAAAGTCTTTTCATTTGCTTAGAACAGGTGTGATCCTTTTAGAAACAGATATTCTCATAGAAGGTAAACCTTCAAAAACTGACATTTGCTATTTTGTTAATGAAAATGTTGAATATATATATATATATACACATATACATATATCTCTCTATATGTTTTTTTCTCCTAAAAAAATCACTCAGTGGTACCTGGACCCCCTAAATTGTCCACTGAGCATTGCAGAGCACACATTTGTAATGAGAGGATATCTGTGGGCTCTGTAATGGGACAACAGATATGATATCTGTGTTTATATGCGATTTTATATCTGAGAAGGCAGAAGTGGAGGGAAGCTGAGTACTCTCACCATCTGAATACACCCATAAAAATGTTCAAACTGAGTGACACTTCCAAAAAGGTATGTACATGTCAAGCGTTTTAGGAGTGGAGGTAGCTGGATTGTCTAGTTGTGGGACCAGTGTGCTAATAATGTGTTGACAGTGTGCTAATAGTGTGGTGAAAGGAAAACACTTAGGAAATATCTGGAGGCAAAAGAAAAGAAAATGCCTGCAGGATCCCACCTGCCCCCACCCAAAAAAATAAAAGAACAAACATGCTCAATAAATAGCATAAAGTTTTGAATTACTGAGTTACTTGGAGGAAGGGAACATATAGTAACCAAGAAGAGGTGAGCTTGTGAGTCCTTACTGAGATATTTACATATATATACGTATATTTGGCAAGTCCGTTGGAGTATGAATATTGTTTTGCTCTGGTGGAACTGAACACAATCTCAGCAGAAGGATCAATGACACTTTTGCCTGCACTCTGTTTAGATGCCAGACACCTCTGAAGATCTAATTAGTACTAAACTTTATCTGGCCCAGATTTTGAGAGGTTTGCCACAGTTATAGCTCTCTATAAACTCACCTGAAGTAACAGGCTTTGATCCAAACATGGATTTCAAATATATTTTGCCCAGCACCCACTCAAGTCCTAAGAATGACGCAATCATCTTTCGCATTTGCTGAAATTTCCATGTTCCTAACCATCTTCAGTTTCTTACTAAGAAGATGCATTTCACTACCACAAATCACAGCCGTGAAAGAAAACTAACTTGCCTCCTAAAGAAAGGTTCCTGCTGAGCAGATATTAATAAAAATTAACTGAGCAGTTGTAATCTCACTGGATTATGGATCAAATGAAAAAAACAAACAAACAAACAGTTAAGGATATAATTGCAGTCAGCAGAAGATGTTTATCTATCCTGTTAAATCACAAGGAAAAATGTGACTTCCCATCCTCAGAGCTAATAACATCAAGTCTTTGGACAACAGGTTAATCGTACTGCCAGTTAGAATAGAGTAACAGAGATGAAGAGCATAAAACATCTGTTAAAACTGTTAATTAGCTATGTATTTAGTCTGTCTGATTAAAACTTACTATGGACATCTAGTAATGGGAGAAAGCATTAGGGCAGTGAATGTTCTTCCATCAACTGAACATGTCCATGATAAGAAAAAAAAAATCTGAATTGAAACAATTGTAAATTTAGTTTGAATCAAATCAAGGTATTTTATTTCTGATAGACATGATTGTTTTCTGATTATCTTTAAAAAGCTATTGCAACAAAAAGGAAAGAGAAATGTGATAATAAACAAACATTTCAGTTCAAAAATGGTGAACTGACTGTTTTTGTCAGCTCAACATCCCTATATTTATGAAAAAAAATGATCAATTAAAACAGGGAATATTTAGCAATTTTAGTTTTAAGTAAACTTAGGAATCCAGCATTTCCTGAGGAATTCTGCTTTCTGTAGGTGCTCCAGTTATTTATCAGTGTACACTCCTGTTATCTCTCTGGAGTACGGACACTGAAAAACAGAGAGAAATGTGTTACTAAGTATTCGACAAGCCTTGAAGAGTTGTTATTAACCACAGAAGCTTAGATGTTCTGATCCTAAATTACCAGAAATAAATGTCATAGTTAATATGTTTGCATAGCATAGAGAAAAAGAAATTAGATTCTAGATTGTATCAAGACAAATATTTTTGCTTCAGTTCAAGATCACTCCAGAAGGCAGCATACATTTGACCAAACTAGTGCAAAGGATTTGGAATTATCTCCAGGACATATTTTCTCAGTATTTGCAACAGTGAAGAGTTATACTTTAGAAAATTCATTGCATTTTCTTTTTATTTAGTGTCCACATTAATCTGTCTCTTTTACCTGCCCAAGAATGCCTAAGATATAAATACACTGACACCAGGAGCTAGGAAATTCAGATAAGCTCTATCACATGCAGACATAGTCAAGAGTGCTAACCAAGTAACTTGCTTAATAATTCACTCTTGACCGACCTCTATATTTTTTTCATGATGAATAAGTTTAAATCTCATTGCTTGTAATTTGACATAGATTCTAATGTGCCAAAATCTACCCTGAAAATAAGAAGTAAGGCCATATGTCATGTAGAGTATGTCACGACTACAAATTTTCTTTCAGTTCTAAAATGCCTTTTAGTCCAAATTCACACATAAAAAGTCTTAGTCCTAAGCTTATATGCTTGAAAAAAAGCATTTCTCCCACTAAAAGAATTCAGAGGTTTTTTTAGGGCATATTACAGTGCAATGAGGATGTTTGGAAAGCTTATATAAGTAGATCTCAGATTTTGATAACCCTTTCATTTCATACAGCTATTCTACATACTAATTTCTCCCTTTCCTCCCCCACAATGAAAGTTGTTCATTAGCATGCACTTTCATTTAAACCCTTCTTAAGCAGCCTGCTTCTACGATACCAAATGTGCATCAGCCCAAATGCTCTAGAGATGTTATTTCAGCTCAGGTTAGCAATACAGCATCACTTCATAGTCTTGTTATTCCCTCCTTTATAACAGAATATGGTTTGGGGAGGAGCATCTAAACCCTGCGGTAGAAAACCCACACCTGGGTAGAATACATATCCCAGTGAAAGCATACAATAAAAATATTCAAGAATTTCTGAGCACAAATGGTCTGAGTTTTAGATCAAAAACAGAGGGGAGAGACCAGAGGAAACCCTTGTGACAAAGGGGTGGAAGAACAGGAACAAATACCACAAGAGAAAAGAGTGCTAGCACTGTCTGAGGTCAGTCAATGTGACAGTTAAAAAAAAAAGTGTTATGAATGCATATGCTCTTTTAGAAATAATCAACTTGTCCAAAAAAAGTAAAAGGAGAAAGAACAAAAACATTTCGTTAGTGGAGCTCTAATGCCCAGATGAGGATCTACTTCCCTGAGTTTTCTTTCTCACCTTTGGTACTTGTGAAACAAGACAGGCAAAAGTGACAAAAAAATGTGTAACATGTGACAGTGAGGTTCTTTAGCAGAAAAGTTTCAAAACCAATCCTTTCAGCACACAAAATCTTCCTGTTCTTTGAACAGAAAGGAATATCAATCAGTCAATGAATTATAAAAAGTCCTCTTTGCACAAAAGGATGCAAACTTGCCCTAGAACATGCCTTTTTTTCTTTTTCTTTTTTTTTAACACACAAAGATTTCTGATAAATCAGCCATCATGCAAACAAGGGAAGCCTGAGACACGGTGGGCTTGCTTTTGAGAGACTCTGGAAAACCAAGGAGGAGGACAGCATGGCCATGCTTACAGTATTGTCAGTACTGTAGGCCCTGGAAGCACGTGGCATTCAGAACTTATTTTAGCTACTCCTCTTCACAATGATGCAAGGTCCCATCACTCCATGTGATCCTTAATGGGCTGGGGTTTCCACATATGGTATTGTAACACAGGAATGCCCATAGTGAGTCAAACTAAAAGATCTATTCCATTATAAATGTAGCTGTTTATAATGTGGATGCTTAGAGAAGAGGCAAAACATTATAATGATTTTTTTTTCCTCAATATACTCTCCCAACTTCCAAAGAATCAATGAATGGTGTCGGGATTTCCTGTATCTGTGTTTAATATTCCTTTGATAGGCAAATCTCTTTCCCCTCAATTTGGGGTCTGATACAGCAGAACAAAGCAGAACACTTTCCTATACTGCCTGAGATTTTCCCATCACAGTGCAGGCACGTGGCTGTGGAAACAGCCGGAGGGACACGCGAGCAGGGAGCAGGGGCAGCGCCGGATGGCAAGCAGCCCTCCCCGAGTTGCCTAGGCACTTCCCATCTCTGTCTATCTTAAACTGTAAAACCCATTAGCGCTAAATGTGCTATTAAAACTTCTCCTAGGCATTTATTGCCATGTTTTATAGGTTAGGGTTTGGGAAATTTGGTCCTAAAATAACAGAAAAAGTAAGGTCACATCTAGTCCATCACTTCACCACTTCAGTCGCCTGACAGTATTCATGCAGCAAAGGTATATTGGTGTGCATGAAGGTTAATGTGATCCAAAAAAGTCCAAAGATCAAGAAATAAGAATTTTACTGACTCATGTTATGCTTATGAGCATGAGTTATCAGCTGTATCACTACAATGTTTGCAGGCATCTTCTTGCCTTACACCATTCAACAATATCTAACATTTATGAACAAATACCACCAGTAATTGTGTTAAAATCCACTCCTGCACTATTTTCCACCGACTTGCAAGTATCTGTTAGGTTAATGCCTGTAGCACTATGAAGCAGCAGGCTCCCAAATTGCAGTAACTGCTCACATCTGCTTTGGCCACAGCTCCCTCCCTGGCAAGTCCTGACATGAGAATCTCTGAAGTCTCTTCACAGAATCAAACACAGAATCACAGAACGGCTGAGGTTGGAAAGGACCCCTAGAGCTCATCTAGTCCAACCCCCCTGCTCCAGCAGGGACACCCAGAGCATGTGGCACAGGGTGGCATCCAGGTGGTTTGGAAGATCTCCAGAGGAGACTCCACAGCCTCTCTGGGCAGCCTGTGCCAGGGCTCTGTCACCCTCACAGGAAACAACCTCTTCCTCACACGGAGATGGAACTTCCTGTGTTTCAACTTGTACTCCTCATCCTGTCACTGACCACCACTGACTTCAACTCTGGCATGCCTGCTGATCATGTCATGTCTTTGCAACCCTGTGCTAAATGTTCTACATCTCAAACATAGAAGCTAGGAAGTGCAATAGGTCACAGTCTCGTATGTAAGAAGGAGTCCTCCCACCTTCTCAACGTGTAACAGGCTTTGTCATGCCCTGGGTCCCAACCACGCATGACAAACACAAATAGTGAAAATTAATTCAATTTTAAAGAGACATGGCATGATATTGCATCAGATGAAAAACTCCCAGGCAAAGTTTAGCATCACTCTAAGTGAACTGGAACCTCGGTATACTGTGTCAAGTAAACAAATCCTTAGGTGCTTTGAAAAATATCTTGTCAATATTCTGCTTGAAGCAAGTCCTTCTAATTTTTTTCTTTATTATGTTCTTAATATTGGTATTGGTATGAAAACAGTAATCACTTAATCTATATTTCTCTGTATAATCAGATGAAAGCCTATGGTCCTCCTAATTCTTCTTAGTAAAAAGCTGCATTAAGTCCTGCTACATGAGAATATTTACTCATCTCATACTCATTGTAATTTACAATGTTTTCCCTTCATTTTTACATTTCTTATTGCCTTTCTGATCGCTTTTTTTTTTTTTTTAATTCCTTGTTCCTGTAACACACTAACAATTTGGTACTTTAAAATGAAACAGATAGATAAGTCAATTTGCCTCGGAGCAAATGCATTATATATCCTGATTTCATCTGTTTTCCTCTCAAGTTTTAGATTTTCAAGTAGGGGAAGGTTCTGCTGTTGGTATAGATAGTTAGGGAACAGTTGTTTTAACATTAAACAATTCTACGTACAAATAAATACAAAAATTATAGTTCTACAAAACCACCACACAAGCTCTTTGCTAGAACTACTATAGGATTAAACTTGATTCTGTCACTATATCATCATCTTAATTTTTTTTGCTTTAGAAGTCCCTAATTGTGAGCATAAATTTGCCAAATACAATTTAATATGGTGGATCTACACCAATATATCATTTTAGCTTCAAATCAGATAGTGACATTTCAAATTTTGGTGGCTTTTGGTATTTGCAATTTTATTTTTAAAGTCTATTATTTTTAAAATACACTGGGAAAAATATATATTTCCACTGGCCAGTTGAAACTTCCTTTTGCCTCCTACCTTGAGCATGCCCATAAAAGTGAATGACTGAAGAAATGAGGAGATTCCACTCAAAGATTAGGATAATATTCCTACACCATCCAAAAGAGGATTGTGGTCTCAACTTGCATTTCACATAAGTCCAAACTTACTGCGTATATCAGAGCTTTGGTGGGAGAGCTATGCATGTGTGGAAAGAAGAAAGGGCATATCTAGGCTGTCTTCTCTGCGATTTGCCATCTCAGGAGAGCGAGTATTTCTGCCACCCCACTGCAACCCTTGATCCCAGGACTGGGACCCTCAGCTGCCCGCAATGTGGCACAGCAGCATTGCCATCACGGCAGGTCATGTCACTTGCTGCAGCAGAGACCAGAGCTAGTGAGGAGGGGACCAGGAAAACACAGGAGCCAAGTGGCATCACCATGTGGGAACATCAACTCTGCAAAGATACTCCCAAGGTGCAAGAATGGGGCAAGACTGCATTTGGCAAAGCCAGCGTGCAGGATGCTGCTGCTCATCTCAGGTAATAGTGAAACATACACAGAGTTTTCTTCGCTTTAAAAGGAAGCTCAAGATTCTTTATGTCAGAGAGATTATTTAGAGACGACTGAGGGAAAAGGATGGAAAACCACGTAGCAAAGTAAAAAGTGAAAATGGGGAGAGTAGTAATGAGGGAGATCAAGAGAGGAGCATAGGTAAGATTCCAGGAAAGGGGAAAGTTAGGGAAGGCTGCCATCATTCTTGCATTCCCTTCTCTTTCTGTCCTTTCTTTGCTGTCTCCAAATTGGCTGCTGTTATGACTCTGATCTACAGAAATCCTTTTGACAATTTCTGCAGTTAGCAACCTCTTCCATGGCATGCCATTGCTCCTACAGGCGTGTCACACTAAATATGCACTTATATGAACTTTACATTTGGGGTTGCCTTGTTTCTTATGTCTGTTCTCTTCAAGTCATGGACTTTCATCAGACCTACAAATGTATTATGCATCTGTCCTTCTTCATGGTCTCACTGTCCCCTGAACACTCACATGTACTCAGACTTACAAGCTGAATGTATATGTTAGGAGAGACAAATGGCAGTTTAAAAAAATAGTGATCATTTTAGAAAGCCTGAATTCAATCTTCGCTCATATACTTTTACACATTTTGGATGGGTAATGCATTTCCTGTCATTTATTGCTAGACTCTGCTGAAATGATAAGCAGCATTTGGAATATATGATTTTGTAATTCAGTCTACGGTACTAAATCCAGACACACTGGTGCAAGAATTGAACACCATAGCAACAGCTTTATGTACCTGCAGTTTTTCATAATCCGCTTTCCTGGCGCTTTCACAAAATCCACATTATTTTGGTGGTCACTTTGCGTGCTTCATTACTGAGTACAGGAAGATATATCTCAGTGCCTACTTTTTATTACAGGATATTTTTAGCTAACAACTGTGTTAATTTAGTCCTAATTACTTATAAACCGTGTCAGATAAATTAAATATTTCCAGGTGTGTATTTCATTAAGACTTTTTAATCAATTTTATTAAGGTAGTAACTCACCAAATCAACATGCTTAATTGGCCAAATAAGTTATACATAGAGTAGTACTAGTGTCGCAGGGAAATTGAAGGCTTAGGTAAAACAAAAATCTACACTTTTGATGAACTGAGAAATGTAAAGGTGTTACACCTTCATAACCACCTATGAATAAAGCTTCCCATTTAGATACAGACTTTTTTTTCTCATCAAGACTTTCAGTTGAGCCACAATAGCCCAGCAAATCACTAGAATGTGATTTGTTCCTGTTGCTCTCCTTCTCTGTGTCATCAAATGCCTATTCTCAGATTAATCCTTTTTCCAAGACAATATTACTTCATGCTGCAGGCCAAATGTAGCACTGGCCTATAACAGAGAGTTGTGGGTCTCAGACCTGTTATCTAGGAAATGGGCATCCAGTAAATCTTCCTATTGCTGTCATTTAGCTTAATAATTGCTAACATTTGATACTAGCAAGCACTAATTTTCCTTTCTAACTTAACTTCTACAGCATTTAAAGAATTCGGCATTCCCTTACCACATGTTATTAGGGTTAGCCTGTGATGAATGATCAGAACACCTGAACAGTATGTGGGCTGCCATTTCATGCTTTTATGTGCTGGTTTCTACACTGTGCTTTGGATTTTGAGGGGCCTTATCAGCCTGAATTAACATGATTTTGCACAGTATCTGATTTAAGTCTTCACACAGTCTAGAGCACTGGAAAATACAGTCCATGAATGGCTCTTGCATTGCTGCAAAACCAGTGCAAGTGTCTTGGCACTCCATGTTGCTTGGTATGGGCCACAGTACCGAGCCATTCTGCAGAATGAGTGCAGTTTTGCCAGGCTTTTCAGCTTAAAGTCCATGAAATCCTTTATTTTTTCGCAGAACATTCAAGCTGTCAAGTATTATTTTTGTCCAGGATTATATGTAGGTTAACAGGCATAATATCTATGCTTCAGAAATACTCCTGTTCTTACACATAACACTGTTACAATATTTCAGCACTAATATTATCCTTCCAACGGCAGAGGGAGACAGCTCAAATCCACTGTAAGAAACCAGAGCAAAAAGCAGCAGAAACATTGTAGGTCTCTTCATCAGTAAGGATGTTGAATACATGCAGACTCTTTCTCCTCAAGTATCATTTGCTTTTCTCCATCAAGATGCTCACGCTTATCCAATGGAGTTCAGAGTAATGCTCTCCTTTGAGATACCCACTTGCTCAGGGATTTCTCTAGCTCAAAATGAAAGGACCATCTACCAAACAAATTGAAGGGGAGTAAAATACTCCACTTGTTGGGCAGATCCATATGCAAGAACCCCTGCATCTACTTAAAATCAGAAATAATAGCAGACATATAGTGAATACATCCAAAGCTAAATATTTGATTGCATTCTAAAATAAATTGTATTTGCCATGACACCACTGCCAGATAGCAAATAGCATTTACTTCTGGATTTTGTCCCATCTCCATCACAGTTAACAGTTTTATACCAGTCTCATCTCACGGAAAAAAAAAAATAAAGTGATAATTCAGAAAAATTTCTGTAGGATTTTAATTTCCATAAAGATAGTGAAACAAATACAAACAAGTTAATCTTTCCAAGCAGAAGCTAAATGTACTGCTGAGTTCAAGGTAACTGTTTTACAGAGAAGACAGAATGCATAACTATACTCAGAAGTAATCCTTGAAATAAGCAGGGTCTTTCTTGATTCGGGTAGTACAAAACATTATTTCCGGGCAGTGCTAAGCTTTAAGTGCCAACAGTGATTTTACTTCTTGTCTTATACAGCTACTTTGAAAGGCCTCCTTGTGCCTCCAGAAAACAACAGATTGGTCCAAACAGCAAGTATTGTCAAAGTATTATGTGCTTTCAATGCTTTGAGAATTATTTTTGGTAATGTAAACCCTTTTTCACTGTGGAACTTTTAGTGTCAACTACCTGTAGCACAGGACCTATATTCATAAAAAATATAGCAGTGATATTACCATTTTTGTCCATTACTCATTGATGTACAGAAGGAGAGAGGCTCTGGCAGTAAACAAGCTTGAATTCATTCCTCCATTTGTTTTATTTATTTTTACAGTCTATTTTAAATGCATTCTCTCTTGAGCTCCTTACTGCTGCATGCGGTAAATCAGGCAGTGGAGCGAAGGAAAGCCTGAAAGGATCATAGCACCAGTGAGCTTAAATAGCTCCATCACAACAGGGCAAAAAGGTCAGTTCCACTGTAATGAACCAACTCTTTAGGAAGCTTGGGTCTTGTGCTTTTTCACATAAATGTTGGTTTAATATATGTGATGTTATAATTCCTTCTATGATTGTGTGCTTAGACCAAAGCAATTCTATCCCTCTCTAAAAATTATACCCCACTCTTTGTTCTTAGCCCAGAATCCAAGGGTATACGGGTAAATAAAACCACAGACTAATTGCCTTCATGTTCATATGATATTATTTAAATTTCCCTCACAAAAAGACTTTCATTTTTTGCCTAACTATATGGTTAGAGCCATAAAACAAGCAGATTATAAATGAGCACATAATTCCTCTGTATAAGGTGCAACAGTTAAGTAAGTAGTTAATAATGCATAGGCCTTTTGCTGGACCGCTTTACAGCAGATAAAAAGCTCTTCAGGAGAAGGAAGCTGCAAGAGATGAAATATGGCAGCATAGGGACATTCAAGCAATAAACAGGTCCTTTGTGTTACATGTATAACAATTGGCCTCTTTTTCAGTGAACATTGTCTTCCATTCCTGTCTTTTCCCACTGTAGGGAAGAGGAAAAACTGTAGCTCGTTGCTGTTGTCCAACCTATGCAGTTCCTAGGGGAGAGGAGTTCCACTCCTGTAATTATGCTAAATTTAGAGGAAGGAACTCAGAATTCAAAGGAGTGTGCTAGATTCAAGAACAAAGCACAAATAATGAATTGTCCAGCATCCCCCCTCACCAGTGAAAAATAACACAGTATTTACAGGCTAATTAATGGATGGAGGCAGTAGCCTAAATTCCACATTTAACACTTGAACACATATTGGCCATATTAGAATCAGACCAGAGTTTACAGCTATAGGAATAATAGGATACAAAGTGTAGATGATGCAATAAATTAGGTTAAACACATAATGATCAAAGAAGTGGAGGAAATAGTTTGAAATGTATTTTCAAATGGATTAAAATTTTACCTCTGATTGTAATTTGACATTTGCTACTATAGCATTACATCCATATGTCTATCATGTATAGCTGGTACACATAGTTCCCATTTACAGGAAGATAGTATTAAATTAATGACTGTACTGGGACATGTTAAAAACATCTCTGATTCTCTTTTAGGTTAAAACTGTCTACATTCATTTCAAAAACATAATTATGTTATAATTAGATATTGTTCATTACACATAATACTTTCACACACAGGTGCCTAATTTTTTTTTCATTGGTTACAGTTTCACTCTAATAATCCTTTTGAGCCAAATTTATCTTTATCATGTTTATTATTATTTTCCCTTAATGGCTTGACATCTTAATGCAGATTAGAATGGAGGCAAGAGGGAAAAACTGTCACTAATGTAAGTCTAAAAGACTGAGCTATCAGTGATGTCAGAATATTCCAAAATATTCCAAAATATTTTGAATCAGTCTCTTGATGCTGCCTTTTGGAAGAGCTTGCCAGAGACAGGGTACTCATTTGGATGGGCTATTAAGCAGCTTACCTCAGTATTTTTTATGTTTTTACAACTTTATGATCTTTGTCAGAATTTTCCAGTAACATACTGCATATTCACGTGATTCAAATCATAATTATTGTAAAAATATATTTGTTATTGTAGCATTACAGATCAACCAAGAAAGCAGCCTCAACATGCTGAGAGTTGGATAAACACAAAGCATCAAATTTCAGTCATATCTGTTCCTTTTCTTTGCATACGCCAGGTTCTAGGATAAATCTAAAGTAAGAATGAAAGGTGCAATGAAAGGAAACAGGTGAGAAGGACAAAAGAAGACAAAAAACCAGCACTAAAAATGCAGGCATGAAGTAAAGAGACTTGGTATAGAGAGAGGAGTTAGTAAGCCAGTCAGAACAGGGCAGAGAAATCCTGCAAAAGCTGTAGAAAAGCTAATCATATATACATGGCAGCAAGAGAAAGTTTCTGATGATTGTTGGCCATATGAAAAGATTATAAAGGCCATGGCACTCTACTTGGTATATGCCAAACTCTCAGGCTCCTATGGAATAAGGAGTCTAGTAGGGGACCTTTCCTTACAGACTATGCAGAGGTAACAACGATGTCCCTTGTTGCAAAGGAAATATCTGTCAGCGGGGTTACAGGTGATACCTTGACAGCCATTATGTAGCTCCCCTGGGACAATATCAGTAAACTACAGCGTGCCAGATACCTGCATCAGGGCTACACAGGCTAATGAAACTATCCTGCACCCCATGCAGGATGTGCTCCCAGTCCATTAATAATACCTTATTCTGGGCTGCTTCACTCACCCTTGAAGTATTTGAACACTGCTTCAGAGCAATTGATTTCTGTGCTTTCTTTGACACTGTGTTACTTAAAAATTGTTCGCAAATTGATCCAGTATCTCTTTTAAGCAGCTAAGCTGAAGTTTTCTGAAAAGTTACAAAGCTTAAGCTGAAATTTATTAGTAGAGATAACAAAAATGAACAGTCAATCCCTAAATTCCTTAGCTGCCTCAGTGTGCCTCATCTGTCTTATAGTGCCTCTTCTGCCTCATTTCCCTCCTGAGAATCAGGCATTGTTAAAATTAGACATTGACATTTCCCATTTTATGCTCCACTTCAGCATGATATGGTTAATGTTAAAGACTTAAGGCCACAAAGTTTACAGTAGCCTTTTATTGCTGTTCTGTGTCTTCCTGACTTCAAATTTCTCCTGAGTTTTAATTAGGCTCTCCACATCCCTTAGGTTTTTAACCTTTTTAAAAAGCAGCAGGTTCTCTCACCAAGCACACTTTCAGGATTTGTCTGACTATGTAATAGTTATTCAGTTAATAAAACTTGTAGGTAGAAAATATGCAATCAGAAAAACACTGCACTGAAGAGGTGCAGCTACTCTTACTTCCTTAAGAGCAGTGAGACTCAGAGTACCGAAATCAGAATATTACTGCTGTGCCAGGCAATTAAAAGCAGAATTGAAGAAGCACTAAGGCTGAACACCATACAACAATTTGTTTTCTCTCCAGTAGGAGGACTAGCAAGTGCTTGAGTGAGGACAGAGGAAGCAGAGCTCCTAGGTATTTAAGCTACCGATCAATGTGGACAGTGCCCTAGCATGTAAAAGTATTTGTCATAAACCATGTGGAAATAGCAGTAAAAGGAAAGGCTGATGTTATTCAGTGAGAACTCAGACGTGGCTTCAACTGGTGTTTTCTAAAGAACATGTGCCAGGAAGAAAGTACTAACAAAATATCCTGCATGCAAGAATGGACAACTGAAAGCTTCACTAGAGCTGGTGCTCTCTGGAAATACAGAAAACAATTGCTGAGGTAGTAAAACAGAACAGTGACTGTATCTGTCGGTAGCAAGTGTCAGCAGAAAGGAATCCTTTTAGGTGGGACCTGAAGTCTTTCAGTCATTGTAAGAAGTCTTCAGTGAATAAGGTTGGGGAAGTAAACTGAAAAGCTGTTATGGTAGAAAACTGAGCAAGTATTTGAGATTAAGTAAAAAATGGAAAGTGAGAGAGAATTGTTCAAGGAATAGAAGAAACAAAGAAGACGATAGACTTTGACAGATCTGATACTGAAGAACCAAGCCAGATTCCCACCAAAGCCATCGGATAAGGGGTTTGCAGGACAATGCTGGCAGACACAGTATTTGGATTTTCTTTAGATCCGTGTCAGGACAGAGCAGGCAGCATCCTGACACGGCAGTTGTAATGGAGAATCTCAGATGCTACAAGACAGAAAGAAGGTAGAAAGGTGTGCCAACTATGCACAACCTCATTATACAGAACAGATAGCACCAGAAATCTAAGAAACTTTACTCTTTTTGATAATGCCCAGCTTTGCCCAAGGGAAAAAAAGAGTGGAAGCAAAAATGGTTATCGATCATATCACTTCTGAGTGTAGGAGCACGTACAGAAATGATGAAAAGAGCAGCTAAAGCAGTCTTTTCAGACTTCAGCAGACTAAATAGCTTTCCATGGCTTGACATCTTCCAATTCTTAGCAACTTGGTAGGAATTGTCTCTAAAATATCCAGCCTTTCTATGAAAGCATAGTGATGATATCTTCAGAAAAACATGGTGACAACCCAATTTTGAAACTGGAACCTAAAGCTACAAATTTAAGTAGTTATATTTCCTATCTTTATACCTATTTTTGTACTTAGGTAGGCAATTACCAAATAATCACTTCTTGATTTTATGCTAGCTACCAAAATATGAAAAAAAAGATATTCAGCTGACAGCAGAGCCCCTACCTGCTGTGCATACAATGATGATCAAAACCAGAAAAATATCTAATAAAGTATGAATGTAACAATTTACAAATTCAAGTAATGTTCAGAAAAAAAGCCTTGAAAACAATCTAATACAAGATAAACAGCCTAAATAAAGGGTTTTATTCCCTATAATCACATGCACTGCTTCAATATTTGTCCTATGCAATTTATATTCTTGAACCATTTTTCATAAAATCTACAATGATTTGCTTATATATTTGACAGATAAGACATAGTTTCATACCTTTAATTATTTATGTTTTATAACTTAACAGTATCATTTTTCAATCATACTAACCTAAGAAATATCACAAAAGAACTGTGATTAATAAATGCATGAGGGTTATCAAGGCAGTCCTTGCTATTCAGGAGATGGAAAAGGCAGAAGACTATGATGCTGAGATGGCAGGAAACATAGACACTATCCTGGTCCTAAAGGGAAACATCAAATCCAAAAATACAAAAATCCTAAAACTGTCAGCCATGAATCGTAAAAAAACACATTTAAATACAGTGATAAAATTTACTATTTCAGAGTATCCAAGCTAAAATGCTGCATCAGTTCTATACTATAGATTTTAAGTCAGTATTAAGTGGGTGCAATTTTATCCTTATGCTAAACCCATAGCAATGAAACTTCTTGAAAGTGGTTCTGTTCTCCATATGTTAAAAGCAACTGAGGACAATTTCCTTATATTGCATTAAATTTTGCTGACTTTCTGTACACTTCCATTGCTTAATGGCTCTCTGTACTGGGCCTCCAGGCAGAGGGGCTTATTTATTAAGTGTGTCAGGACTGCAAATATTGTATGCCTGAATGCTCTTTCACAGCATGCAGTAACACCTGAGAGAGGAGACGTGTGTTTTATCTTTGACTGTAGTGTTGGATCAGGAGAAGTGTCTACCTTCCCCTTCTATTCATACATTTTTTGGCAATAAAGTCTGATTATACAGATCTCACGGGGGGGTGAACATGTCATCTTTATAACATAAACACCAGAGCAAAGGAATACAAGGATAGCTATTCCCCCAATTTAAATAACACTTCTGCAGTCGCTGTGAATGACAGGTTCAGTGGAGTTAGAACAGGCTGATACTAAAATGTAATTACTCCTGTGGAGCATTCAGGCAGCTACCGGTAATAATGCTGGAGCAGTTCCTGTCCCGGTGCCCTTGTCTCTGTCCCTCTCTGTGAGTAACTCTCATTGGCACTAACAGGAGAGTCACCTCTCTGCAAAGTAGCCAGAGAAGAACAACATTTCAGTATTGACCTTTGAGGGGCTTTTTTTTTTTTTTTTTTTTTAATCCAACACACAAGAAGTGCACTGGCCTGGAACTTCCTAGGCAACTGGGAGGGGAAAACACATTCCCCGAAGAAGAGAAGAGCTTCTTTACAAAAGGGCCGGTCACTTAACTACCTCTTCAAACCAATCACTGTTGGGATGTGATTAATAAGTTCCTTTCTTCCTATTTCCAAGGAGACACAAGAAAGCTGCCTAGGCTATGGAAAACTTGCTTGATTTGTCTAGCTATCTGCCTAAGAAGTCTTCTAAAACGTTAAAGAAAGCTTTTTTCACATAGTATGAATGAACTTACATGCATTCAGTGAGTCACACACTACAAAGCTTCTGTATTATGAGAACTGCCCATTCCAAGCATATTTAAAATACCTGGCAATTAATTTAACAGTGAAATCATTTTAGTAGAGATGTGCTTGACATATGCATTTGCTGTACCAGGAATTGCATTACATTCCTGCACTAATACCCCATAACATTGTTACTGCAAAAGGAATATCAACAGCATTTCCATACATTCAATGAAATAAGTCTGAGCAGGAGATTAAAATGAAGTGTTAAAGGAGCAATACAAAAGAATTTATACTTGTTTGCTCCTGGTTAAAACATTCAAAGTTGTCATTCAATAAAATTTCAGCAGCGAGACGGCTAGCATTTGGTTTACCTGATCCTAGAAATACAAAAAAAAAGCTTAACTCCCTCAAAGTTAATGGCAAAACTCCTATTATTGCTGGTGAATTTAGAAGTTCACCTCTCAGGGTTGAATGAACAGCGAAAGGCAACTGAAGTGTCCAGAGGACATTCAGAAGGTCTTGGTTCTCTGCCATTTGAGAAGGCTCCCAGCACAGGTTCCATGCTCATGCCAGCAAAAAATTCCCAGTAGGTAAGAAAAAAATCTCCTACTTAGAAGACAGTACTCACCACTGATTTTTGGGGTATTCCTACACATGGCAACAAGACAGAGGGAGGACTAGGCCTAATTTTTAAGACAACCACCAGAGTGATTAGTACCAGAACTTAAGATACAGAATATGGTTCCCTTCCTTTTCTTGCACCAAAGTCAATTTTCCAGTAATTTATTATGTCATCTGAAGAGCAATAAATAATAGTTCAATATTATAAAAAGAGATTCTGAGCACTTTTGTATCTTTTCCCTTATTTTTTTTAAGTAAGTCTGTCAGGAATTAAAATACTATGATCTGATATCTTAAATATGGTAAACAGCTTAATATTATTTACTGCTTTGTTGTTTTGTAGGAGTTGATGTGATTTAGAAAATCCATTTCTTCAAATTCTCTTTAGATCAGTCCCTAATTGGGTCCTAATGATGTAGCTATTATCACATTTGCCAAGCTTCTTTTTACCACCTACACTTTCTACAAATAAACACATGCAGAAGCTTAATTGTAGTAGATTGCTGACTATTTACCTCTCAGCTCAATAAACTGTGATGGCTCATCTCTTCCAAAGTCAATAACTATTTAATATTCTATTAAGCTGATAGGCATATAAGAATAGTAAACTGTGTTTCTGATATAGCAAAGTAATTAACTAAAACAGAGAACAACTCCCCTTTCATTAAAAACAGCAATAGAACATCCATTACCAATGGAGTCTGGTCATTATAAAACTGTATGGAAAAAAATATACTGTATAGACTTGGCTATATTTCAGCTTTCCTGGTATAAACGTAAACATTTTTTAAATTGTAACTTTATTATTTTAGTGTCATACTCCTTTGGGAGAGATTTTTATGCTGACTCCTTAGCTGGTGATACCTCGCTCCCAACTAGAAAAGACAGTGTGGAAATAATTAGAGTTTTCATCTGTACATTAATAGTGCAAGTGCTGTCCTTTAAGACATCCAGCTTCAGGCTAGCCTAAACTCAATTTAAATTAGACCACTGGGTTCTTTAATTAATAACAACTGGGCTTATTCTCATGATAAAGTAAAACAGATTTACTCTATCCTCCTTCTATCAAGGTTACAGAAATCTGAGAACAGCAGGGAATGTAATCAGCTCTTCAAAGAATGTATTTTCAAAGAAAATATCATGCCACTTACTAAAAAAGAAGTTTTCTTTGTTAGTCTTTGTTCTTAATCTTTTTTAGAAGGTTTGCAATGCATATTTCACACAAGCTGCTATGACTGTCCAGGCAGCACCTTAAGAAGTTAAATTTTGAGGTTGATTCACTAGTGGGAAAACAGACACAATACTTTTCAGTATAGTCATGTCTAATTTGCAGCTATTTTAAATAGGTACCAGGATCTCTAAATAATAAATTTATTTTAATTGAGAAACTTCTTTGGTCATTCTCTCACAATACTAATCTTCTGGAATCTCTAGAGAAAAGGAAAAGTAAATGTGAAAAATGTTTTATCCAGTGCATTGAACAATTGAATACTTCTGCCAATGCAGATGTTATTGAAGTCATCAATAATTAAATGATAATAAAAGTGCTGAAACCTAAAATAGAAAAATATAAAAGCTATCAAATTGCCACAAGCCATGGGGATTTATTCTTTATGAAAAGTTTTAATACAATTATCATGAACTAATGATTATTAGAAAACAGTGGTTATTATTATTATATTCCAGTGGGATGCAGAGTGTTACAGGAGAGTAAACTGCTGCTTGCTCACTTCTGTCAGAAAAGGGCAGATGACCAGACACAAATAGGGGTAAATCTGAACCAAACACCCAGGGGGAGGTCCTTGTGACTCAGACCACATTTTTCGGTGTAGGATCTGCTTATTCCCTGCCACATAACCTAGAGAGAGGCACTTCTAAAATCAGTTGAATTGCTTTTAAGGGGAAATACAAGCTACACAATTGTTGACACTATCTCAGGGTCTAAGTATATTCCCTATGTAATTAAGTAGACAAAACTAAGCCTATTTAAAGATTTCCCAAACAGACTCCCCAAGTATCTGTAAAATAATCTGCAATGTAGAATAATTTAGAATATTAGAATAATATCTAGAATAAAACGTAGAACAATTTAACGACAATTTCACTAACAATTAAGCTAGCAGAGGCCAGAATTAATTTTAACTCATTTAATTACTAATTTCATAATTGCTTGTTAAGAGTATAGAATCTAACACAATACTAGTTAGCAATCCCATAGATGACACTATTTTTAGTTTATAATCCCTTATTTTATTATGCATGTTCATTTCAGTTTTGACTGAATTAAAACTATTCTGTCGAAGCTGTTTGAAATTAAAGCAGATGATAGAAGCTCCTTTCACTTGTAGCAGTGCATTTATTCCCAAAGGAAGGCCTGATTCTTTAAGGCCTCAGAAAGAAGGAGAAAACCATTTCTCTCAGTGTAATTTTCGTCTCATAGCCACAGAGAACTGCTGGACTAGGGCAGCTTCGATATGAGGAAGGTACTGGTTTAGCAGTCCAACTGCGTGACAGGGCTTCCACAGAAATGGGAGCAAGAATACCTGTTCTCTACCTGTGTGCAAGGCTTCCTCGCAGCACAGCAACATGGGCAGCACCTCTGACCACAGCAGAGATCCTGGCTGCACAGGTGTGCTCTCCTCCGAGGGCTTTCCACGTGTTGTACCTCCCATGCAGGCACAGAAGTATGTGCCTTGAGAACTGTCACAAGTCCCGTTCCACTTCTGCTCTGAGGGTCCTTCAGGGCGCCCAGGCAGCTGGCTGCTCTCTGTATTTACCAGCTCTTCAAGAGCACTCATGGCAGCGTGGCTCCTGGTGCACCCCACGGTGCAAGGTCCCACCACTGAGGTGCACTAAATCTGCCAGTGTGCGCTGGCGTTGCCTCCTGGCTGTGCTTCTGTGTTTATCAAAGAGTCATTTGGAGTAATAAGGGAGCAGAGTGTAAACACGCTCTTCGCTAATTTGCTGTGTTTGAACATCTGATTCTCTAACGTTGTGAACAGGAAGCACTGATGAGCTCTGTGGCTGCACAGTTTGGTTCCAATTAAATTTTTAATGAAACAAAAGTCAGGCCCAACTGTGATTTGTGGCACAGTTTTGATTTCAGTACTGCCCTCTTACGTCCTCTCATTTGGCTAGGGTTCCCCTGCTGAATATCAATATTGATAGCAAACAAGAGCACAGACCCTGAGGGGGCATGGTGTGTACCCAGCAGCTTGCTTTTCTGAGCTGTCACTTTACTGTTGTTCTTTTTATTGTTATTATTATTATTATTATTTTAGAGGCTGTTGACAGATTGGCAATCAAGCTTATCTTGAATTTTCAAGTTCATTCAAATCTATTTTCAGAGTAGATATCCCAGGGTGGTGGTGAGGCAGAGGAAGCGCAGTGTGCTTGCATCATTGAACTGATAGAAAATGTTTGCAGCTATTTAACTTCCCTGTAGGAGTCCGTGGAAGTCTGTTGCTTCCTGCCACTGTGGAGGCCAGTATCTTTCAAAACTGCTAATAAAACTCACTGGTGTTGTTTTTAAAGGAACACAGTGGAGGGGAGAAAAACTAATTTAAGAAACATTTGCAACAGTAAAATAGTGCTCAAAGCTATGGTATTAATGGCAGTAGTCAATAATAACAGCTGACTGCCTGCATTTAAATGACAATCTGTCTGGTGGTTTAAAAACAATGCAGATATCGAACTCCACCATCCCTTCTCTGGACATACCCAGTAGACAGCGTGATCCAACCCTTCAACACTAAACTCTGTAACAAATCAGGCTACATCAAGGATAAATGGCTTCAGATCTGAGGCTTGTCTCATTTTGAGCTGGTTCAATGACCATTTTGCTGCTAAGAAAAAAAATGTTTTATATTAAGAAAGAGCTGCAGAGAAATAGTTTCAGTCACTGGAGACAGAGTTCCCAGCTGGTATAAAATGGCTTGGCTCCAATGACTGCGGCAGCACTACGCTGCCGTACACCAGCCTAACATAGTGAGCAGCAGCAACTGGATTGTCAAAAGTACAGCATCTGCCTTTGGACTACAAGATTTGATTGCTTTTTTCTGAAGTTGGGTGAAGAAAACAAACAAACAAAAAAAACGACCTACTTAAAGTTAACCTCCTAAATCTGTATTTGAGGCTCAAGAATGAGCATGTAATTTGGCAAAGTTTGGGTTGGACATATGAAGAACTGGATAAGGTTTATTGATATGACAAGATCATGTACCTTAAAACTATCCTATCTGTCATATTCAAAAGTTAATTTACTTATTTCAGAGCGGCACACTAAGGGCATTTGGCTGTTTCAGATACACCAAGAATGGAACAGTGGTAAATGAAAAAGCAGGCTCAGAGGAGGAAGGATATAAACCTGGTATCTGCAACTCCATATGCATAGGAGATCATAGTAACTTTTCTTCATCCTTTACTAAATAGAAACAAACAGTCCGACTCTCATGTTGTTGTTGAAAGTGGCAGAAGTAAACAATGATATAACATTTACAAGACTAAAGCGGTAGTCTGCTGAAAGGGTTTATCAGTCTGCTTTTCCCATTGCTCCTACCTTGTACTGATGTGCCTGTATGTGTAAGTTACAAATACAAAATATTTTAGATCATCATTTAAAATTACTGCCTTTAAAAGTATTTTATTAAACCCCCCCAATCAATCCTTTTGGTGACTGGTCCAAACATCTAACTGCTGTGATGATTTTCATTATAGGAATCTTTTATTTCTCCACTATTAATTTAATCTTATCATGATTATTTCTTTTTCTTAGACTATGACAATAAATACTTTTCCTTCTTCCTTTGAATTAATATTTTGATGAAAACAATATTTATATTTTCTTTTTGTCATTACTTAGGTAGTGTCCTCTTGCAAAGTATTCCCTTGCAAGTTATTCCCCCAGCTCTCCAGAAGTTTTTGAGTTTTTGCTGACTTAAATCTTCCAAAGATTTAAGATTTCATTAAGAAAATGTCATTCCTGTTGTATAGTATGGGGGTAACTTAATTATTCTTCATTTGACTTTTCATATTTTGACTTTTATGTATACTCTACCTGGAACTTCTTGAGCAGTACCTTTTACCAAGGGCTATCTGTATTTTACTTTTTCTGGTCTTTCTCCTCTGTTTATATGTTCATCGTAACCATTATACAGGGGACACTCTGATTTAGTACTACCTGAAAATTATTTTTGAAACATAAATATTTAAGATGCTAAATAAAACAGAACCTAATTCTGGTTTCTCTCTTTCTTTCCTCTTTCTTTGCTTGCTCGGCAGCATCTTTGAGGTGACTTCCCTTACATATGATAGTACAACATAACCACAGCAAACCAGTTCATTTAGTGGTTAGGAAAATAGGTTTCAGGGTTTTTCCGGGAGAACTTTGAATCTCATGAACCAAATCCAATGACTGTTTACTGAAATGTCTCCCACTGCACGCTTTTACTGGCCTCTTAGTATACTTTTAGGCACTATCCTAAAATAAATTACCTTTAGGCTGCTGTAAACTTGTAATATGCTAGATATCTCAGATCAAAACTCTTTACAGATATCTCTTGCATAATAGGCTTACATATCCAATGAATTTCTGTAATTCTGCCAAGATTTATTTCTGAATACCATCTTTTTTTTTCCTATCGTTCGTCTTCTTTTATTTAGGTCATCGTGCTATCTTTATGTTATTTAAGCATCCATTTGTTCAGCAGTTTTTTTTTTTTTTTTTTTTTTTAACTTTTACTTTTACTGGATTTAACAACTAATAGAGGTGTCATTAATACAATACCTTGCA
>JAWLRI010000092.1:218470-236677 GCA_034781795.1 Crypturellus tataupa
TAAGTATTCTTATTTATTAATGACATGGAAACTAAGTGAAATCTGTAGGTAAATAAAATTTCATTAACATTAGAATTCTGTCCACCCACGCTACTGGTATGTTTGGACAAGAGTCATGGCCTTTGCAAAAAAAAAAAAAAAAAAAAAAAGCCTTCATACTTGATTCTGCATTATCTATTAAAAAAACAATAATAATAAAATCAAGTTTGTCTGATGCTGTTAGAAGACTGTAAAACCAAGAACAGAAGTGATATATGCTTTCCAGGCATTGAAGGAAGGGAACAGGTAGAAAGACTGTTCTTTAGCAACCTGAGAGTATGTTTTTCAATGTGTTTTCCTTTTCATTAACAATAAGAGAAAAAAGTAAGTTTTTCTTCAGCAAAGGTGGGAAGAGATAATATCGAAAATCATGTTGGGGTATTCTTTATTACATAAATACATAAATGCCTTGAGGTAAACTCTTCATGAAAATCCCTGCTTAGGCAGACATAACAAATTTAAGTCATTGAGAAGAGGTCAAATCATTAACTCAGTCATCAGCCTTTGCAGCCACATAATTTAGTTAAGTACTGCACATATATTTTAGGTTACACAGTACTGGCAGAACCCAGGACTCTCTCTCCATAATGAGGTTATTGCATCCCAAGGTTTAGGGAATCAGAATATTTCATGGTTATTCTATTTCTGTTTCCAAAAATTCTTCATTCTTTTTGCATAGTGACCGGCTTCAGAAGGAGAATGGGAGGGTCACAGAAGAAAAACAAGTTGGACTACATGGCCTTCCTCCCTTCTGACCTCCATGCTCAAAACAAAATGAAGATCAAAACAGATCAGATAGATTGCTCAGTGTCTTTCCCATTGAAGTTTTGAGTACGTCCAGATATTAGATTTACAGCCATTCTGTGCACCTGTTCTAGTTAATTCTTCTTCCTTATATCCAGTAGGAATTTCCGTTGTTGCAAATTGTGGACCGATCTCTCTTCTCTTTCACTGCGCACCTAGAAGAATACTTTTTCCTTCATTTTCTCAGTAATCTCCATTTAAATAATGGAAGACCACAACTGATCTCCACTTAGCATTCTCTTTTCCAGGCTAAATAAAGGCCATTTTCTACATCTCTGCTTCTGTGTCATATACTTCAGTCCCCCTCACCTAACCATCTTGGTGGCAATTAGGCTTTCTAGGATTCTTTTATAATGTAATGGTTAGGACCTTTCCCATCATAATCTAAAAAATATTTACACATCCGTTTTGTTGTCTAAAATCCTTTTCAGATATAGGAAGTCCGGAACTCAGCTTCCCCACTTCTACTTGCAAACAACAAAATACAGTTAGTGAGTCATACTGGATTAGACCAAAGGTGTACACTCCTTCAAGTGACTTTGTGCCTCTTTAAAAACTGGCACTACCTTGGCTAATTACTATTGTTATTAAAAACAAAACAAACCAGAAAAATCAGCTGTAGTTTTCACACCATAGTGGTTCAGCAATGTCACTTCCCAGTTATTAGAAATCTTGGGTGAATGTCTTTAGAGAAAATAAAGTTTATATTCCTATTCTATGAGCCTTATGCATCACAACCAGAAAAGAAAGCATGATGATTCAAAGTCAGTACAGTATGAATGGTGCAACCTTTCAGCAAATTCATACATATTCCTGTGCCATATTCATTGGTTTCTTCTAGGCTGAGGTGCCCAACTGAAGCTACATGAAGTTCATCAACACCTCCATCCAATCTGACTCCATGCCAGAAATATGTCCCTTCACCAGGAGTTGAGTTGGGCAGGCCTCCCAATCCACAGCTTTGGAAGAAAGCAAAGGCTTCTAAGACTGGCGCTGTAAGGGACCTAATTGTAAGGAACCATGGGGACCTAACTGCATGCCCAACTTATATCTCAACATGCATGAAGGTTGTGGGGCTAGAATGGAAAGTATTGTGTTCATGTATCAGGTCTTTAATATGTAGGCCTCTGTTGATAGTTCTCAGCACCAGGGATGTCAACCACGGTCAGCAATTCCCCACTCTACATACCAGACTCTGAAGAGGTGCTCCTGTAGGCCTCAGTAATTTCCTTATTAGGTGTGCTCTGTATTGGATGTACAGGAAGCCCAAGAATCCAACCAATATTTCCAGAGGCACACTGCTGGGCTTAAACCATCTACTCAGAGGAAGGCAACAGAACCTACTGTATTAACCTGAACTGGCTCTGTGTAGAAAGCATACAGGACCCCTTCCATAAACAGCGTCGGAGAACTGCAACATCCACCACAGTCAAACACAAACACCCCTTTGCAGGTGTTCTGCACAGAAGGAGCCTGACAAATGCCTGATTGGGAAAATAATCCAGGAGGCGGCTTTTTTTTTTTTTTTTTTTCCCCCGCATCTTCTTAAAAATACACAGTCAGCCTTTAGGTCTGATGCTTAAGATGGAAGATTAAGATCAGTGGCTGGAGCTATTACTGTATTACTGCTTCTGCCCCTTTGATGAGCACTGTCACAGCTGAAGCCAAAATTTGCTCCTGATTATGTCACTGCACCTCTGTGATTTTCAGTCTGATGCATCAATGCAAAACAAAAATAATTTTGCTTTATTTCAATATACCTCAGTGAAAACTATGCTACTTTAGGAATTGATCCAGTAGATGAGATATATCAGCTTTAATGGCAAGAACATCCATCAGAGAAGCAGAATGGATATTACCAACTCCAAAACCTAAACCTACTGGATTTATTTACCTTCATCATGACAACTCTGTCACAGGCATTAACATTAGCCCAAGCCTTTTCATAGGCAAAAAAATCTATCCAGTGAAATATGGAATTTCAGTTCCTTAAGTCTTTATGTTCTAACTACTATTCTTTTACGCTATAGTTTTCAGGGAAAGTGTAAGGAAAATCTGTGAGAATTTTTGCCTGCCTGATTTTCTTCCATAGGAAGGGTCAGTGTGATTATTATGTGTCCTCTATTGGTAACTTCTGCAACAGCTGCCAAAAGCAAAGAACACATCAACTTCAGTGACAAGAACAAGAGACTGAAAAATAATTTGTGCTTGGCTCTAATGAAGGCTGATTGCAGTCTTGGTAACCTTGGGCAAGTTACTCAACCTCTTTGTTCCTCTTTCTATTCAGCTGTAAAATTAAGTCAAAGCAGGACTTCACTAGAAAACAGATGCTGCCTCAGAGTTGATTTTTTCTGGTAAGTAAATTATAGAAGAAAATATAATAGTTAATAATTAGTAGTCAGCACATAGTAATTAGGCAGCCATATCCATTATGACTCTGCATAAACAAAATCAATTTTTGTTAGAAGATATTAATGTTATCAAGTGTTGCTCAAAAGAATTAGGTAGTTAATGAAAAAGCTCTGTATTTTACTTCTCCAGTGAAATGTGGGTGTTTCTTAATTCCTTAGTATTGTCTACTTTTACAAGCCAATTAAATTCTGTTATAAAATAGATGTATAAAAGATTTTATACATGATTTGAAAATGCCCTTTTATACTGTTTTGCCTCTTTGCAAAACATTGAAGTTTTATGAACAAAGAACACAGAGTCAGATTCTGCTGCAATTTACGCTGGTCCAAATCTAGCTACCCCATTAAAACTAATGAAGCTGGCTGTAACATCAGTATAATTTCATTTAAGTCCTAACATCTTTTAGGATATTAGTTTCTTACTGCAGTGAAAAGTATGGTTTCCATTTGGAAATGGAGAAGGATTTGAGGTGAGATTCCTTTTTAGAGGATGCTTTACTGCCAAAATATTTTATGACTTTTGTGAACATTTTCAAACAAACTTTACTGATGGGAAGAACTTTTTTTTTTGAACTAAAGAAATGTAAATGTTTTGACATTCATTCAGTGAGAATTGTCATGTTCTATAAAATAATTTGGAACTTGGCAAGACATGTAGCATAAAGATATATGGACATTATACAGATATTGATGTGATTTATATTTTAGAAATCTAAATGAAAAGGAGCTGGAAAATGACCAAGGATAAATCTTAGAAAAAATAATTGTACTATTATATCACATTTCTTGCTCTTGCATAGGTGAATTCAAAGTTCTCAAGTTCAACGCATTAGCTAAAATATTTCAGAAACAGTCATGACCTCTGATATCCCAGTTTTTGCTGACAGAAGACAAAGGAACCAATTTTCAATCTGGGTTGCAACAGTTACATAGAGATTCCCTTTCCTATTTACGCTGCAGAATGCAGTCAGTATCATACTTGAAAGCCATTACACTGTATTAAACTTCATAGCATGCCCTCTGCACTTCAACATCCCTACTGTCTTTTGTCTCACTAACCGGTTTTCTTCTTAAAACCACAGATTGATTCTCTCTAGCTGCAATTCAATTGCTGTAGTTATAAAGCAGAGAATGGAAAGCAGCTGCCAGACAGAAACACGGCATTGCAGAGTTCAAATAGTAGGATTAGCTCTTATTAATACTACCTATTTATCTCATTGTAATTCTACAATAGAATTGGACAAAAGAGTGCAACAAGTCGTCTACTGTATCCTAAATCTAAAAAGTGGCACTAATTGAAAAGACAGAAGGAGACTACCACTTCTGAAGTATGCATCATGTGACTGTTATTCTGCTATTCAACTTATTGGTGGTTACTGAACCTATGAAGTATGAAGGGTTGCAGTTGTCTATAATTTGTCAGGCATCCTGCAGCTCATAATTAATTAACATTTTCCACTGGATGGAAGACAAATGGCAGGACTATGAATTAAAAGTAGCCTTTAAACAAACAAACAAAACAAACAAAAAAGGGAAATGAAAAAAATAGTGAAGATTGGTAGTGCTGGAAACAGTACATTGTGCTTATTTTACACTACACTCAATGAATGGGAATTAAGTATCAGCATGATATTGATAACCATATTAGTCATATAACATAATAAGTATTTATAGAGTGCTGACACAAAAAAAACATCTTAGTGCTAGGACCTTTTCAAGACTCTTTTTCTTCTGAAAATACATAAGAAACAGATTTTTTTCATCTGAGAAGACATAATAAATCCAGATTATCTTATATCTGGACCTCTAATGGATTATTCAGTGACTGTAACACAGATGTTATCAGTAAATATTGATCACATCTCAGACACTTCAAAGGTGAGTAATTAATAAGATTGATTTCCTCCCCTCCTTATTTAAATATTCTGGTCTCTCCTTGTTTGGAAGGTTAAGCTAGTTCTTATTTTAAATAATTTGGAACTAGCTGGTTGCTGAACACAGCACGGGAGATCTTAATTTCAGTTGGAAACTTCATGGTCTTTTGGGCATCCATATTCTCCAAAGGGCTGATGCAGAATTGTTATTTCTGGAGAAATAACTGTGGAAAATTTTCTATTTCTAGAGCTGTAAGCAAGGTGCTAGATGGAAATACAGATATGTCTCCATAATTAAACCAGTTTCACTGCAAAATAAACCATGACAAAATCATTACTTTGAATGTATGTTGTATCCTGTGATTGATCATTCTATCTGTATTCATAAATTTATGAACACATTTTCAATATTTATTAAACCAAAAGCACAGGTGTGAGCTATCTTAAAAAATGCATTCCTCTGAAGTACGTAAGGAAAAAAAGAAAAAAGATATTTATCAGAATGCACTTTATGTGACACATTAGAAGGGAAATTTTTGCATGTGTGTGTATGTATATGCACTGAAGGCTAAAAGAAACAGGTGAGACAAAACTCAACAAAAACTAATCATGATTACATTTGGGGGCTGAGATTTTGAAACAAATGAGGAGAATTGCTCTCCACTTCTTTCACTGCTCTGTAGATAAAAATGAATTGTTGAAATTTGCATAACACAAAGAAATTCCTAGGTGGGCCGCCATCCTATGGGTGGATGATTTATAGCAATACTAAACTTTTCAACTTGGAGGGAAATGATGACAATCCAAGTGCTAACTTGGATAAACCAAACTGAATTTGTTCATAACAACCTTGGCACGGCAAGACACAGAAAGACAGAAACTCTTAGTAAACACAGACTTTTGCTGTGTACAGCTGAGCAGAACAGGGTGTTATCTGGCTGGCATGTGAGGCACCTCACAGGCTGGTGGGGGCCAGCACGCTGCGCAGCCTGAGCACGAGGGTGACAAATGCGGGCCACTGGGCACCTCCAAAAGTTGTGTGCTGTATTGAGCAGCATCAACAGGGTAAGGGGTTCGGACCAGTTGTCCTAACTAACAGAGAGGGAGCTAGTGACCATGCAGACAGGTAGAGAAGTAGAAACTGTGCAAACTATCCAGATTAAAATACGAAAGGATTTTTCTTCAGTGTAAATATCAACATCCCTTTCCGCATATTGTTCAAGATATTTTAATAAATCATTTATTAGAAGAGGATTTTTAGATGGGAGATCAATGTCTCTTAAAAGTATAGCTGCCAACTTCAGATATACAAAAATAGGTTTCAAAGGCACTTGGCATGCAGAAATTCCCAGGATCCAGTGAACGTTTTGTATTCAATTCATTATATCAATGCCTCTAAATTTGGTAAACAGGATAATGTTCATTTCTTAAATGAGTCAAGCTCCAGTGAAAATGAAATGAGTTGCATGCATGCATTTGCATCCAGAATGTAATGGATACTTTGAAGGTGCTAGAATAGCTTTGATGTGCTCAGTATTACACAGAATTTGGAAGTTATTTTCCTTTTGCTATACTTTATGGCCAGCTACTCTATTTTTCCACAATTGCTTTGGAAGAAGCACAAGAAGCATAATGAAGAAGTCTATTACATATATGGATAAATATTTGTAAATATCTGGCAAGAGCTGGCTAGCAACAGTTTAGGACTTACTCAAATTTAAAGGGTTCACAAATAAAACAGGTTAGATCTTCCACATAGAAACGTGGCCAAATTAAATTCTGCTCACAAACAAAATATAGTAAAGAGAGAAATTAAAAAACAAGAAAAGGAATAAACAGGTTACACTGCAGTTCCTAAAATCTAACTAGTTTTTGCCCTTCAGATGTGGTGAGGAAAGTAGCTAGGACAGATGGCTCTTTTGCTTTTCTCTGGTCACTTCTTCACTGTTTATTTGTGTATTCACAACTTGCTGGTGAGCAAGGCACAATCCAAGTTGTCTCTGATGGCATAAGATACATTTTTAATTCTTTTTAGAGGCATTTTTCCTCCCACGCTCCTCCCAAATAACCATACCCCCAGGTCTTCCTTATTAGCTATTTCTCAACCCTCACTGCTCTGTTAGCTATTATTAGTAATTCCTATACTAGTAACACAGTAATTATATGAATAATTCCTTTTCCATAGTGTTACTCTTTAGTATATGTATGTATGTATAAATGTTACTCTTTAGTATATGTATGTATGTATGTATGTATGTATGTATGTATAAATACTATAATTCAGTAAAAGAAGAGGAATAATATGCCATTCTTAAAAACAGATACTTAGGAAGACAGTTTCTCACTGATCTATGTGCACTTACCTTTAAGGAAGCTCTTAAAAATGAGAGATAATTTTAATTGCTCTTAACAAGATAACAAAACTTTCCTGTATAATATGTACGTAATTCCATTTCTGCTTTTTGATCTATAAATTAAGGAAAGTGTGCCCAATGTTAATTTCTAACATTATTATTTCTTCTACTTAATTACTTATCGGGTATTACAGATGTTTTACATAGATATATGGTTAATATACTCTTTAAAAATTCTTTGTGAGACTGTTCAGTATTTTGAAAGGCCACATTTTTTTTCTCCTTGCTTCTTTTCTATTACTCCTTTTATCCAATGCTTGTTTTTCTTCATCTTCTCTTTTCCTTAAACAACACATGACTCAATATTCTCAAGTTACAGGTGACACATAAGAAAATAAACTGAGAGTCGCAGTTGTAGATAAAATGCATAAACAAAAACAATGTAGGAAGGAAAGCTATTATTTTACATTGCATAATAAAACATGTTCTATTCCCTATATAGTACTAACGTAATATGTGAATATCATACTTTAAAAATATTTAGTCCCATTTTCAAGAGGAATGCAACTATAATAGAGCTAACTTCACCTATTCTTACACCTCTAAAACTTATGTGTTTTGTCTAAGCTAGTCATTCAAACTATAAAAAAAAAAAACAGAAAAAAAAAAGGATGTTTACAGGATATGGAACTACTACTCTTGGTTGGTCACTGAGGAAATATATATGCCAAAGAAAGGGGAAATTTTGTGTCAAGATCATGGAAAGTATAGTGTATTTTTTTCAATTAAGGTGTTAAAAATATAATGAAGTTATTACTGTGAGGTACCTCGGGTATGGAAGATGTGTTATTGAAGTGTAGCAGAGTTTTATCTGTAATATACTGAACAAATCTGTATATATATTTTAATGTTTTTATGTTTAATAATCTTTGAAAGGAAGCCATGGCTTAAGATAGGCAGAGAAACCCCTGGTTTAGGTTGGAAAGGAAGATATATTAGATTTTAGAGCTTGAGCTGGTTGTAGAAAAATGATGGGAGACAAAAAACAGTTTTGTAAACATAAACTTCTCAAGAAAATCATTTTTTTTTTTTAACTTTAGCATGTATAAAGTCCTATCTACATGCTTGACATGGGGAAAAAGGAAAGCCTTGAGACAAGGAAATTAGACACTTGCTTCCTCTCTCTTTTTTTTCCTGAGTCTGAGAAATAATTCATACATCCTCCTCTTAAGTCCAGCTCTTCAGTTGTATTGATCTTTCTTGCCCTGAGGTCCTCTCTGGTGAGCAAACAGCAGATACTTGACTCCCTGTCTCTCCTCTTTCTTACTAAAAGCTTGTTCTCAGTTCCTGATGGTCACTGAACTCCTGCTGACTTCCGATGGGAAATCTTCTTATAAATGATTGCAGAGCTGTGTCCTAAAAGAGCTTCTGCTGGGTGACTCTGCTACACCCGTAACCTCTGTCTAATCACAAGCCTTAGCCTCTGCTCCACTCTCTGACGAATGCATGCACTGTTCCCAGAAGCCAATGTAAAACTATCCACAACCCTTCACTTGGTTGTAGTATTTCCCTCTATCATAGATCATATTTTAAAGAATATTTTCACAGTAAAGTCCCAAGTCTTTGCAATAAGTAAATTCTTCTGTACCTGTATTAAGGGTACCTTCAAAGTTTTGGTCCTTACCTTGTTTAATACAGAATACTCACCTAGGTCTTCCGAGTGCCATTGTTTAGATTTTTTTGTAATTAATCTGAGAAACAAGTAATTGAGAATTATTTTACCTTTATCTTCTACTGAGGCAGAGAATTATTTAATTATGCTTCCACATCTGCTAAAGAGATGGATAACTACTTACAGACTACTTAACTACTGACTAGCACAGAGAGGCTTCCTAACTAAAGAGGTTCTAAAATGCAAGATGCATCTTTGAATTTCAGCTTATAGACCTTTCTTAGGAGTGATCATTTCCTGTATTGCACTTCACTAATTACATGCTCAGTGCTTACTGCAAGAAAAAAAGTCATAAACAAATCCAGAGAAAACTCTTATTTTTCGGTCTTTTGTCTCAAAGGTTCCTCATCCTTCCAAGCTTGTTTTCAATGTATTCATCCAGGCCCTCTTGCAACATGGCTAATTTGTGCTCTACCACCAATGCAATTGCTATGGGACAGGTTGCTTGCTATCATAAAACATGGGAAAGTCTCATAGAGCTTCTTCCCTTTAATTATTCTCAAGGTACTAGCAGAAATCAAAGCTATGTCAGATGAATCACGTTTGCTTAAAATTCGATATATATTCTCTATTTCCATCTATTTTATTTTAAAAACCCCTTTGAAATGATGAGAGGAATTCCAGCTTGGTGTTTGAGAAACAGTTACAGGCAGGTGAGGAAGCTCATAAAAAAAGCTAAGATAAAGGAATACTTTTTAGAAAGAACTTGGTAATTTCCTCAGGCCCTCTTATTTTTACAGTAAAAGTTTTATGACCATTCTTAAGCAGGAGAGATGATAGCTAGTGCATATCAACTAATACATGGAATAAAGAAAGCCATTTAACTGCTCTTGTCATTCTCCATTTTGGGTCAAAGATTTCTTAACATGTTGTCTTTTACATAGACAAACAGATTATATTTTCAATACAGAACATAGAATATTGAATTGCATTTTTCCTTAGAAATCCCTGACCACACTTGAATTTATTCATGTGATGAGATTACAGATAGCTGAAGGTCCATCTCATGTTCTTGTTTTTCTTCTTTGAGACAAATTCATAGTAATTTCTAAGCACTTTATAAGGCAAGAGGGAAATGAAACAATTCACAGAATAGTGTTTCTAAGTTTTGAAGTGGAAGTTTTGATAGAATCTATGTGGATAACCTCACATAATTAGTACAGCAGTTTGGCAGAGGTTCACTTTTCGGTACATATTAAGTTCAAATCACCCATTAGGTGATAAAAATTTCCTTGGGAATGGGCTGATGCTTTTAATTTTGGAACCTCAGAGAAATAGAATTTTAATTCTGAAAGTATTTTCAATAAATTAGAATAAACTCAGTTCCAAAGAATGCAAAGGGATAAATAGTACAAACATGGTATTAGCTTTCCTCTTTTATTCATGCTAGAAGTTTCGAATGCATGTACCTTACCTAAAAAAAATGCATGTCTTCTGATCTATTCAGATACAAAAATGAAATTTTATATTTTTCAACATTTATTTATTACTTGAATAAAAAAGAAATTATTAAACTATTTAGAAAAAAAAAAACAAAAATACATGTTTAGGAAATCAGAGTAAAATTTAGAAAATGGATAAAAGGCCTAGATGTGAGTTTATAGACTGCCAAAATAGAATAAAAACAGAGGAGGAAAAATGGTTAGTCACAGTACTCAGTAAGAAAAATGAGATTTGAAATTCTCTGTTAACTACACAATTTTTTAGTAGTTTCCAAAGGAATCCAAAATTTTAAGAATCATTTGCTTAATGTCTGTGTTTCGAATACAGACTGTTCATGAATTAAGTCCTGATGAAGGCAATCCTTTGCCATAAGCAAAATTAGCATTTGCCTATTTCACATGCTATCAAGCAAAACAAGACTGCTGTGGATGCAATCCTAACCTAAATCTACCTATGCCAAAATCCTGATGAACCAAGATTTGACTTGCTGACAAAAGCAATTTTTACCACCTACATCTCTCCTTTGCAGCTCTGTTCCTATCTCTGTTTCTGCAGACAGGAAAAAAAGAGCAACTAGCTTATGCTTGGCTTGTGGAAACCTGGAAAAATGAAAATCTATGATCTTTAGGACCTCAATCATCAGAAAGGTTTAAGGTAATAAATGCTCAAAAAGAGGTTTAAAATCTAGCCCAATCACTGATCAATAGTAATTAATATTAAAATATCAGAGCTTATCAGTTTATTTTTGTTTGTTTGTTACATTATCAGCACCTTGGCCTACTGTTAACTTCCTTCTCATTTAAAATAATGGTAAATTGGTAAGATTTTATTGACTTTCATAATTTTGTACATGATCATGGAGATAATTTTTTTATTTTATTTTATGGACTCTTCCTACCAAGGTATTATGCATTTGGGATGACTGTTGTCTTCACATATATATTAATGGACAGATGATTTACATTTTGACTGTCATACCAAACTACCAGCCAACAACAAGCAATTAATATACCCTACCTGAATGGGAGGAGGTAAGTAGCCATTGCCATATCACATGATGCAGCATTATATGATGGTCTAGAAAGGTGAAGATGAAAAATCTCTTTTAGCCTTTTTGGTAAATCCATATGTAATGCAACTCTTACATCACTGACATAAGTGAAGTGTAAAATACTAGAGTGAGAGGCTGTAGGAGATTCACTTTTGACACTATGTCTCTATTACTTCAGTTTTAGGCTAGGATTAACACAGTGGTGTCTCAAGCTTTTTCTTCCAACATCAGATGAATCAAGACAATAATGGTGCTGTAATACCAGAGAACAAATAGACGCCAGAAGTTACCTTAATCCTTTTTTCTTTTTGACTTATACACTATTTCCACTTTTCTGGAATTTCTTTGACCTTGTCTGGTTGATCTCTATGGGTGGCTTAGTAATATGGCATGTTATCAGAGATTAATCTGTTGCTCTACAGTCCAAATAACTGTGTCACATGATGTACTTGATTGATTGGTTTTATGAAGTTCCTCCCTGTAGGCTATGCTGAAATGCTACAGATTACCTTAATATTTCCAAAAGACATCTCAGTACAGGAAGACACTTTGTATGGGTCTCTGCCATATTACTAGTCATGGTGAGGGAAAAAAAAAATCATTCTTGTATGCACTACCCTCTTGTCCTTTTCCTAGTGTGGAAGAAGGAAAAGCCCAAAACCTATAAGGAAATAAAAATGCTCTCTCTTACTGAATCATATTGAATGTTGTAAAAACAGAAGATGGAAAGTGAGGAATATATTTCTTAAATCAGTACTTAATTATATGTACAAATAGTTTTGTGCTGAGCTTAAAGCCACTTCCCATAAAAAATAACTGAGTGGCAGAGACTGGTAAGTACTCATACAGGTTTGTAACCATACGCACAGTTTTGTAACTACTGCATGACATTTAATGCATTTTTGCTCTTTACACTTAAATTGCATATGAAAAATGCATACTTATGTAGAAATGATTTCATTCCATTTTTCTTGTGATAATGCCCAGAAGCTTTAATTTACTAGAACCTTAAATTAATAGATTTGTAAACACAGATGCAACAAGTGTATATCTTAAAAAACACTAACATACTTGCCTTTTTCAATGTGCTCTTTGTAAAGAAATGAAAAGCACAACAATATCACCAAATCACCCATCTTTCCATTGCTTTCCATTGTTTTTAGCTCCTTGTTGAGATACTTTGTTAAGAATGAAGATAAGCAATGTGTAGTGTTTTCTGTTCATTTGTATGAAGATTAAGACTGGTACGATTAAGGTTTCTTTTACACAGGCCTGTTTCTTCCAATCTAGATAAGAAATTCTAGTTTATCCATCTGCTCTGCCACTGAACAATAGAAGAAAATGTCTCCCTGTTGACATTGTAACCATGTAGAATAAGCTTACATGATCAGTTGAAAGAACTGCTATTAAAATTTAGTTTTGCTGGTACAAGTCTGCACATGGATTTGAGAATATTTCAAAACAAAGGATCAAAACTAGAAATTTTGGTTGAAAAATAGTATGACAGAAAATCCTCTTAAAGAATGCATACAAATCCATGATCTGCAAAATGCCGAGAAAAGCAGGACTTAGCAGCTTAGTAGCTTAGGCTTAGTTATCACAACAACCTGAGTGTCAGCTATGGTGATAATATTATCTTTTAAATATTCTACCTCTTTTAGTAGCATCTTGAACTTCCTGCATATGTGCATTTCAGTCCTTATGACTTCAGTTTCTGAAGCTGTTAGTTCACAATCTCAACCTCCTTGCAATTGTGTAGATAAATCTTACTTTCCAGAAAAATGCATCAGTTTTGTAGAAAACAAAATGCAATATTCAGTCTAACAAGTAGAATGATGATTATCTGGCTGCCTGTCCTCAAGGTCCATGCTCTGATCCAGAAGTTATGATGCAGTCTTCCCTCTCCTGTCTTCCTTCTTCCCTCTTTCTTCTTTATGTTTTTCCTCCTTAGTTCACATTTTATATATTTTCTTTTACATTTAGATGGAGCTCGAGTGACTCTAGTCATATTTACTCTTGTTTTAAAAAGTCTCTCGAGTGAACTGAAAATCTAGAGGGCATACTCGGTGAGGAGTGGGTGTTCCTTGGAAGCAGGGAGCTTTTGGGATGGGGTTGTGTATTGGCATAATAATGAGAATTAGAACAAGGAGAAGTTTGAGCAAAGTCCATCAGAAGTGACTGATCTGCCACCATTGCTGGTCCAGCACCAGGCATCTTATCATACTATGTGGCTTAGCAGCTGTGTGTTACGACCAGGTCGCCACCTCTGCAAGGAGTGCAACAGAGTTTGGCTGCAGTGTCTCCATTCTGCTCCACTCGACATTTACTCTTACTAGTGTGTTCTAGGAGGGCAGACTGTGTTGCCAAGGGAATTGTGGAGAAGTAGATTCTGTACATCCCACCTGTCCTGGATGCTGCAATGCTCTGCAATGATGTAAGTTCTGTTAGGCCCTAGTTTTAGTCTGATTTCCCTTTTCTGTAGTAATTCTCCCATATTCGCTGGATACAAACTTTATGATTGAATATCATTTGTGATTCTTAAGTATGTCTTGGGATTTTGTTATGCCTTTCTAGTTCTGCAGCTGAACTATTAACAGTTTAGATAATAAACTTAATATGATTCTTAGCAGATTTTTCAGTCATTTGTCTGTTAAAAAAAGAAAAAGAACATCTTCTTTACACAAACATTTTTTTCTTAACCTCAGCATCTGCTTAATGATTACCAAGTATGACTTAGCTGTGGGGCAGCAGATTAGGGTAACAGCAATCATTTCCTGTGCTTCAGTTTCACAGAATCTAAAGTGAAGTTAATGACAATGACCTCTTCTATAAATTGTTTTGATGAAAAGGGCTTTTTATATGAGAACTAGTTATTAATAATCAATGAGATATTAGCATGAGTGTAGGTGTACTGATGCCCAGAGAGAGAATACATAAAGTTACCACAAAAACCAGAACATCCCCCTAGCTTATTGCCACTTGTAAATACCAGAAAAAAAGTTTTATTCATTGTCTTGTGCTTGCATTTCTATGTAGTTATTTAGAGACCAAGCCTCTCTAGAGTGACTACTGGCTTGATACAGAAAGCTGTTTGCATCCTGAGGTCTTTGTCAGGACTTGGAGTTGCTTCCTCTTTAATCTTTACTAATCTTTACTAATCTTTACTAATCATTTCTTCCTGAGGGTGGAAGGGCAAAAGGAAGATTCTCAATGTAAGATAAAAACAATTATTTCCTCAGTCTCCCTACCCATACCCCTATCTTCTTAAAACTGAGTATAGGAGGATAGAAGTTTTCACTGAACACCTCTTGTAGTCAATCTTCCATTGATTACAGCCATCTGAGCCCCTCGTATGTCACCATAGCTCTAAATAAGTGTTCTTAACTTCATCGTGGTCATAAACGATACAGATATGGTACTGCTGTGCACTGGCAGAATCCTGGTTATCCACTGTGACAAGACCACTATCGTTCTGCTTTCTAATGATAGATGAGCTTTGCTAGAAATATCTATGACTCTATTAAGCTAGGTTGTTAATCAGGGACAGAGATAGTGTTCTTATTACTCTGATTAGTGTTAATAATGTCTGCAGTAGTCCAATAACATAATTTCAGCATTACCTCTTTACACATTAGGCTCTGGGTAATTTATGGATTGTACCAAGTGATATATCCCATAGCTATGAACTCAGTAACTACTCGAAGAAAGTTTTTTAGCAACCAATATGAAGCAATTTCATCGTATGCTACTGTGATTTAAGACTAAGCCTTCATTAAAATCTCCTATTTTACAACTAGAATCTTTTCTTGCAATCAATACATTGCCAGCTAAAAACAGCCTCACACAAGTATCTGAGTTATTTATACCTTTCCAGCCTTTTTATTTTTTTTTTTTTCTGGCCCTGTTCAGCAAAGCATAATCACAAATATATGGTTCAATGGAGCAAAGTCAGGTGCCCTTATTTACTCCTTTTTGCCCTACACCTAGGTTCATGTAGGACTACTTGGGACTCTTCCAGTTTATGGGGTATCTTGGGAATGCTTTACTTGGCAAAGCTCTACAAGGAAAAAGTTCTCTGATTCTTTCTTCCTCTGAGAACTATTTGTCAGATTCAATCCCAATAAATTTCCTGTACTGGAGGGAGAAAGAAACCATCATTAAGACAAAGCATAAAGAACCCTTATCTACCCAGCCAGGGTAATCTTATGGCCCTTTTATGCAAAAATAAAAGTTCAAAAGAACTTGCTTGAGCTGCGATTGAGTTATTATCATTTTCTTATACCTGGTAATGGAAATAGGTTATATTAATGGCTAGTCACTACCAGAGATAGTTAATTTAACATAGAGAAGTTTAAATGAAGTACCTATTTAGTTCAAACATTTCTCCCTTTCCCAGATACTCAAAACAGGTACTCAGATGCAGATGAAGGTTCATTTAGGCCTCAAGTCCTTAATGTGACCTTAGCACCTATCATCTAAACTGTTCATTTAATTGTGGTTGGAGCAGATTGCATGAAGTGCTCTGGTAGTGGTAGTCCACTTTCAGGTGCTCTCTTTCCCAAAAATTTCTTGGATCAAGATAGGTTGCAGACTGCTCACAGATCTTGTTGTGTAAATCCAGAAATTCCAGGAAGCAATTGGCCTGGTGCACATCTCGCATTTAAGTGATGGGTTGCAGGTCACAGCTCGTTACTGGAAAGGGCTGGGGCACACCCAGCCCCATGCTACTATAAAAGTTCAGCCAGCTCTGGTTAAGCAAAGTCATTTCCAATCTCATTTCAAGATTTTGCTTATCACGTGAATGTAGTTCAGCAATAAAAGAAATGATGAAACTGAAGAATGCACGTAACTGCTGGGGTGGAACTAAATGTTCATGAGGAGTATGGACAGACGAGAGAAGAATTTTGCAAGAAGTGCTCTGTGCTGTAAAACTGGATCCTTTGGGGCAAACTTTTCAAACACCTATCTTGGAAGAGACATATATTTACTAATTGTTACATTTGCTTAAGAAGACACTAAACATTGTACAAAATTGTAGAATAAAACAGTATATAAAAAAGTAGGTTTAGTTAAATAATTACATTTATAATAAAAGCAAATTTATTTACTTATTTTTAATGAGAGTGATAATGATTGCTAGAAATTACTTATCCTGATAGGGCCTACTCTACCATATGGATAAAACAGGTGTTTGCCAAGGGCAGTAAACAATATGGGGCAAGAAAATCTTTATTGGCTTTTGCATGTGTAAGTGAGGACAGACCAGCTGGGTCAGCAAAACATTTACTCCAAACCCTAGGCTAACAAAACACAATATTTGTAAACTAAAAGATACTGCAGCATTTTGTCCATATCCAGCACTTCTCTTTTTGCTATCATAATGTCAGATATTGTAAGTCTGAAAAGGGTCTGAAATGTTCCAAATTCACGTATCCTGAAGATCCAGACTGCATCATATCTAGAGAAATCTAAAGACTATAAAAATCTTGCAAATGCCAGGTGGAAAAATAAGAGGCAGTATGCTTTATATGCTTTATAACACCATAACCGTTCTTTGTCTGTAGCAAAGACCATAGATTATTTAATGCAATTCCTTTGCTGGATAAACACAGAATGATACATTACTGACTCTTCTGCAAAAATATCTTCTCAAGTTTTTTCCTGTTTTCACTGTACCATATATGTAGCAGTGTTAGAAATTATCACACATAATGTGTTCTCTGCAGTGCCTGAGTTTCTTAAAAAAAATCACAAGAGTGTATTTTATTCCTATTAATATTGTAATGGTACAAATTATAGTCTGTTGGGTCTGTAACTGTAACTGATATTACACTACCCTGGGGCAGCTCCTCTTAGCACTGGAGATTTTCTGCAAAATAATTTGTATATTTCATGTGCTAGAGCTGTGCTTTTATTTCTCTCAATCAGTGGTTGTAGGCACTTTTTTTTTTTTTTTTGGTGAAGGAACAGCATCTTCAGCAATTTCCTACAGTGACTCAATTCACTGAATCCAAATTTGCTATTTTTGAATCTCTTTGTCTCCTGTCACTTTCTATCCTGTCTCCCCCTCCACTATTTGCTACCTGGAGTAATTTTTGACTCATCCTGTTAAGCCTGATATTGTTTTTTATTCCTTCCAAGTCTATAGTTCTCTCACAAGAATATTCTCATATTGTTTCTGATATTCACTAACATATTCTGATCAAGCCTTGACACATCACTAGACTACCATTTCTTCCTTTTCATTGTAAGATTCACAAGGCTAATCAGATGTGACCTGAGTTCTTGCTTAGACTAATAGAAATGCTTCAAGTTTTGAGGAAAGTGGATCTCTTATTTCATCTATCTTCTCCTTCAGAAATGAAATCTATGTTCTCTTTCTCACTCCTAGCTCATCCATAACTGACTTGGCAGTAAGAGGTAAATTAGGTACTAGTTAATTTGTCTTTCCTCTTCCCTTCCCTTCCCTTCCCTTCCCTTCCCTTCCCTTCCCTTCCCT
>JAWLRI010000092.1:250100-260678 GCA_034781795.1 Crypturellus tataupa
GAGAGGTTGTGGAGTCTCCTTCCCTGGAGATCTTCAAGACCCGTTTGGATGCTGCCTTGTGCCATGTGCTCTAGGTGGCCCTGCGTGTGCGGCGGGGGTTGGACTGGATGACCTCTGGAGGTCCCTTCCAACCTTAGGCATTCTATGATTCTATGATTCTAGAGGTAGCAGTCAAATATGTGACTCTTCTTTATGATTTTTGTCAATTTTTTCAGTTACAAAAAGTGGACAGCATTGAGGTAAATGCAAAAGCTTTTTAAGAATCTATAAGCGCTGTTCTTTTATTTGAATATCTCTCACATCTCTAAAAATCAGTCCATGACATGGAGATGACAAATTAAATTTTGGTTAAGAAGAAACATAGTGTTTGTTTTTTGAAAACATTATTTTAAATGACCGTTAGGCAATATTTACAATATATTATTAATAATATATAATTGCATTTATAAATAATTTACAGAGACACTTGACAGTCTTCCCTTAAGCAAGTCAGCCTAAGTGCTATGCAAACAATGTAACTTAGAATTTATACCTTTGTTCCTTTTGCAAGGAGAAACGGAGATGTACAGCACATTTTTACTCATATTGTTGGAGGCCACCATTCAGGATTCAACTTTATACATGAAGAATGGAATAAAGACATTCAAAACGAAAAAGATACCAATGATTAAGAAAAAAATGCTTTCATTTTCTGTATTTTCACTGCCTGCCGATATTAATGTGGCTACATGAGTTACTTAAAAGTCTTACCTGTTTTACAGATTTATATTATTTTTTTCATTGTTTTTGCACATTTTTCTTTTTAAAAAAGGAACAAAACAGATTTTAAAATATTTTATATCTTAAAGAAAAAAATGTAAGCAAAATCATTGATTTTTCAGGAACTAGGACAGTGCAGATTTTCCAGAATGCCCATAGTCTGAAGACTACCCCAAACATGGAGCCACTACCTACCTACCAGCTGCCCTCACCTTCCCTCCTCACAGGCACAAAGGACAGCAGAGATTTCAGCCTCCTCGCCTTATATGGTTCTAGTGATGCCAAATAAAGCTGTTTTGAAGGGCAGTAAAATGATCATTTATTTTTTTCTTTATCTGCTAGAGGGGTCAGTATGGCTTTTTTTTTTTTTTTTTCATACATATACTAAGCATATCCTCAAAATAAACATATCCTCAAAAAAACTGATTTTTACTTAGGCCAAAATAAAATGTCTTCCATTTACCTTTAAAGAAATTGATGAACAAAAATAAAATGTTTATTTTTGGTAATTGTCTCCAAAGAATCAATGAAATACAGCTCCAAATAATGTGCTGAATTACAGTGAGGACCTTAGTTAAATGTATGTTTTCCTCATCTTTATTTCAGCTGATTATTCAGCTGTAATTCATCCTATTTTTTTCTGGAGAGAAAACACTGTCTTTGAAATTGCTTTCAGTAAAATTTCTTTTTTTTTTTTCATTCGTAGACAACCATTTCTGTTTTGAATTCAATGAACACTATTTGAATTTCCCTTGATAGCTCACCACTCTGAAAAATATACTCATAAACTCATTATGATCACCATCTCTGTGGCACTTCTTTAATACCTGTTTCCATGCAATTACTCAGAAAGATAGTATTGTTAAAGAAGATAGTATTGTTAGAGAGCCGTATTGGCACACATTAAGAAAAAAGTATCCAAGAGTGAGCAGCTGAGTCATAGGTGAAGTTAAATCATGAATTTAGAACTTTGCAAAGATTTATTAATTAAAGAAAAAAAAAAGGAGAAAACATCTTTAGTATTCACCCCCTCTCTCACTCAGTGGGAGATTAGCTATTAATTTAGATGCCCCTGACATCTAAACTAGAGATGGTGAAGTCTAAATGTGAAATGACATTATGAACTCCATGTTTTCAATGTTAAGTTCTGATACAACAAATCATGTGGCTATTTCCTTAAATATGCAATTTCAAGCATGTTACGGTGGTACACTTCAAATTACTGAACTCAAAAATTTAGTATAGTGCAGTTAATTGATTAAAATCCTTATCCTGTAATTCTAAAATTAGTCTACAATTTTGTATCTGATTAAACTTGTAACCTACTTCATCAATATTTACAATGTGTACAATGTAAGTTGAACTTTGAGATGACTGTGGGCTAGATTTGTTTCTAGTTAAACACTATAAGTAAATTCTTCATAAGTAAGGCTTTTTGAGGTGCTGGAGTGTGTCCAAAGGAGGGCAATGAAGCGGGTGAAGGGGCTGGAGCACAGACCTTGTGAGGAGTGGCTGAGGTTCAGTCTGGAGAAGGGGAGATTTAGGGCAGAGCTTATTGCTCTCTACAGGTACCTGAAAGGAGGTTGTAGTTTGGCAAGGGCCATCTCCAGATAGGACAAGAGGAAATGGCCTCAAGTTGCATCAGGGCAGGTTCAGGTTAGATATTAGCAAGAATTTCTACACGGAAAGAGAGGTAAAGCATTGGCAGAGGATGTCCAGGGACGTGGTGGAGTCACTGTCCCTGGCAGGGTTCAAGAAACATGTAGACGAGGTGCTTAGAGATGTGTTTTAGCAGGCATGTTGGTAATGGGTTTATATTTGGACTCAATGATCTGGGAGTTTTTTTCCAACCATAATGATTCTATGATTCTCTCTCTCAGAAGGAGTGAGCATTGATAGACACTGTTGAAAAATACCTCTGAAACACATACCTAAGTCTCCAACAAAAATCTTCTACATTCAAAAGATTCTTTATTAAGATTAGATGTGCAATATGAGTTTTAGATCAGATTGTATCTTCTTGAATATTCTTGTGCCTGCACCAAAGGCAGAGAGAAATTTGAATGGGTGATGTATGTAGGAAGATGTTTATTTCTTAGAAAACGCATTGAACTTCTTAAATTCTTTTTTCTTAGTAGATATTTTTGAGGCAATAAATCTCAGAGGAGTCTATAACAATGCCTCAAAAACTTGGAAATAAAATGTGAACTTCATATTTTCAGAAATCTTCTTTTCCTGGTAGGATCTTTCCTGGTTCTTATATACTCCCTAGGTGTTTCTCTTCAAAAAATTACCTTTCCATTTATTTTCTTGACAACTTGTCAATCACAAAACTCAAATGAATACTAAATTTCAGAGGAATAACTCTTCTGAGTAGCATAACTTTAAATAAGCAGAAATGTTTTCATACAGCATATATTAATTTTTCATGTCTCTTCCAAGGCCTCTGTTGTCTTGCATATTTTTGAGTTGAAAGTTCTTTCTTTATAATTCGAAGGTCAACTACTATTCTATTCATCCATCACAAGAACATCTCATAGCATTCTTCCTTGGACTATTTGCTTTTATCTATCTAGTTTTGTTAAATGTCCTCTTTTCTATCACCTTCATATCTTTCCCTATCTTCTTTCAATCTCTCCCCCTCACCAACACTCGCCTTATTGTATTTGCAGATAATTCAAATAATAAACCAGCCACAAGAAAGTGTTAGATTAAGAAATCAAGTTACAAGTTTCTCTAAAATGTGTAAAATTAGATAAAAAGTACAGAAACCCTTTTCTAGTTAAAATATTAATATTCAGAAAATGGATACTGGTTATAATATATTTGTATAACCTAATCAATACAGGTATTATATAACAGTCTAGATTAAGATATACTGAATGTTCAGTTATATACTCCAATGGGGAAAAATGCTTCTGTACTTAATAAATAACTATGCATAAGTGTATATGTAACACTTCTTAAACCCTGAAGGGCTGAATGAATAATGAAAAAAAAGTTATTGAAGAAAATAATTAATATCATAATCTTAATAAACTTAATTAACTTAGATTAATAAATTTAATTAAACTTAATAAACTTAATTGCAAACTGTATATTTGCCAAAGTAGACAACATGTTCTGTCAATGATGATGAAAGATGGGGTACCTGAGGGATTCTGCTACTTCTATTTGTCCTCACCTCTCCTTCATTGGCCAAACATAGGACTGTAACTCCTTGTATTAGTTTATCTCACATAATTGTTACTCCATTTATAAAAACCAGTGATCAAATACTGAAAAAAAAAAATGTAAATAATCATTTCCTTAGCTAAGTCAGGTTAAAATAAAGATGTTAAAATCAAAAAATTCATTGCTGTGCTTAATGCACGCATTAGCCTTTTTTTCACCTATAGAGAGTACGGACATAAAAGGTTTTAGATACTAAATCCCAAAGATTTGTCTGTGTTTATTCTAGTTTTATGATTAAATCAGATTTTTGTCTTGTAAGTAGCTGTACAATGACAGCTCCGGACTTAAAGGAGCAGTCCATATATAGATTAAGAGAGTTTTAGAAAAGAAACAGTTACTGTTGCTGCATAAATAAATAAACTCTGTCAGGAGGTCATTACAAGTTTTTATTAAATTTCTGTGTCTTTGAGAATCAACAGAGCAACAGCTGCAAACTGTGATTCTGAAGAAAATAAGAAACAGGAATGTAAGATACATTTCATCTAATAAAAATATCTAACAGATACATTCTGACCACAATGAAAGATTGGACAAACTCAGTCTCAACAGATAAAGTCAAGCAATGAAGGAAAACACAATTTTCTTTGTAGTATTTCACCTATACTATTCAAGGAAAACTAGCAGCATAAAATTATAAGCAAGATTGTTCAACTTATAACTCCTAACAGTCTCCCAACACCAGAGGTTATAATTAACCCTAGACATAGTTTTGTCCATAATTTTCTCCTTATTTGCATCTTGCTGCTCAGAACTGTTCTTTGTTAGTTGTGAGTGGGCATGGCATGTAAATCAGTCTGACAGGGTCCAGGTTTTGATTCTTTGTATTGGAGTATGGATTAAGAAATGAAGAAAGAAGTATAAACAATGGATGTCTTACGGGTAGGAAAATAGCGATTTTTTAAAAATAATCTTATTTTAACTGTGTGTGATCCCCATTTTGATTACTTTCTGGAACTATTCTAACAAAGCAAGTTTTCTAACAAGAATATTATGAAATGTTTCTATAAGAGAAATTTTAAAGTCAAAATAACAGATATCTTTTTATCTGCAGTAAAAGAATCCATAGATTTATGTTTATCTTGTAATAAAAAAGATGCTTATCATGATCAGGTTTCTAATCTAAGCCACTCACATTTCGCAACATGATTTAGACTTCTAAAGTTTTCAAGCAATCGAAGTTCAACTTTCAAGCAATACCGACTAGAACTGCAATAAATACACCCAAATGTGCATATACATTTTTTGTAGTATTTTTTTTCTTGCTCTGTAGTAGACACTAGGTAGTAAGAAAGTGTCTTTCATTTAAAGGTTTCTTTTACAATTAGGGAACTTAGCCAACTTGTAGAAGACAAGTATGGATCTAAAAGGAAATATTTTGTTATTCAATTTACACTAGCTTCTCCTAAAACAATATTACCCTTTTATAAAAGCAGGTTTGTCTCACTTTCTCTCATAAGTATCCATGAGGTACAAGAAGATCTCCTTTTCTATTTCTTATAGATTTACCTCACATCAACATTTATAATCAGAGTGCAGGAGGCAGATTTGAAAGCACACATAATGAAATTCAAGTCATAGGTCGGAAGAAGAGACCACAACTAGGATTTGGTGGGTATAAAATCATGATCAGAAGTTGCAGTAAAGAGCCTAAGATCATCCAGAGAAGAGGTGTCTAGAGGCAGGTTCAGGAGAAGAATAGAGAGAAGTGGTGAGAGTCAGCTGGCTACAGAAGATGCTGAGGTTAGAGAAAAGGTTGCATGGAAAAATTGAAAATTAAGAACAGTTAATCTGACAAACACTTTTTTTTCATGTTGCTATGTTAATTTAAATATTAAGGCATAACTAAAAGTTTGGGAGGAATGTTAAGCCTGCTTTTATATAAGAAGGGAGGGGTGGGAAATGGTGAAAAACAGGAATTGCTGAGGAAAAGGACTGTCTGCAGTAATGGGAAAACACTGGAAGCAGAAAATGGGCAGAAGGAATACTGGAATAAACAACAGGAACAAATGTAGAAAATAACTAGCTATTTGAAAGCTATCATTTCACAGCTGAAATCCATTAGAAGTGCGTCGCGCCTACTGCTCTTCCACTAACTCAAGTAACACGCATCTGCATTTGAAATCTGATGAATGTAATGCTGTTGATCACCCATACGGATTTAATTTGCAGCTAGATTTATTTTTTGTCTGAAAATTACATTAAAATATACAAAATATCTGGGGAGGGTGTTTCAAGGTCAAGCACTTGGACATAAAAAAATGTCATTAGCAAAACTGTTTCACAAGGCAAATAGAGAACACACCTGAGTAGCAACTCATATAAAAGTTAATATCATGGCACTATTCTTTTAACTATAACATAGTTTCTCTGAACACTTCATTGCTACACCAAAAGAAGTCAAAATCCCATACCACTTATATTTGACTTTAAAAAGAGGGCACTATATAAAAATACAAAAGGATATGAAAAGGTGCTAAAAGGAGCACCTAAAGAAGTAAATTCTTTCAGGTAGAAGGAAAATCACTTAAAGACCTCAGAGAAATCTGTCGACAGTACTTTTCAAATAGTAAAAGGATGTCATCACTATTAAACTGGTCTGGTTGGTTTTACTAAGCAGAAGGGCAGACTCATCTTAAAAGCTGATATCCATGTGTGTAATATAGAAAAGTTAAAACTCCAGTAATTTAAACATAAAAATATACTAATGCAGATAGAAAAATAGAGATCCAACTTCCAAACCTCAGAAAAAAAAAATCCTTTCTACAATACAAGAGGAACAAAAAGTGAAATACTCATGTCAGAACTCTGGGGAGCCTAGGGAAGGTCCACGTTAAATTAAAATCTCCCTGTTAAAGGTTATACAGTGAAAGTCAACAAAATTGACTGTAATAAATCTTGAGGATGAGAAGACATTCAGTTAAACCTTCCAAAAGACAAAAATAACTGAACTATCAACTTGATGTGACATTCCCCTCTTAAAATTGCTGTTCCACTGGAACGAAGACAATTTATGTAGTAAAGATACGAGGCAGCTTTATAGGACTCTGAACCATTAAGCTAAATGCTTGTATGAAGCACATAAAATCACAGCATGGTTGAGGTTGAAAGAGAACTCTGGAGATCATCTAGTGTAAATCCCTACTCAAGCATGGTCACCTAGAGCAGATTGACCAGGACTCCATACCGGTGGCTTTTGAGTATCTCCAACAACTGAGATGCCACAACATCTCTGGGAAACCTCTTCCCATACTCTGTCACCCTCACAGTAAGAAAGATTTTCTCTGTGTTCAGACAGAACTTCCCGTGTTTCAGTTTGTGTCTGTTGTCTCCCATGTGAGGCTGGACACATCCCAGCCTACCATGAGCACCGCTAGGTAGAATCTGGTCCCATCCTCTTTACACCCTCCAGGTATTTATACACACTAATAAGTCTCAGTTTATGTTCTTCATGCACGGAGAACCCATAACTGGGCACAGAACACCAGATAGGGCCTCCCCAGGGCCGAGTTGTAGGGTTTCTGAGAAGATACTGTCTCTCTTGAACATGCTCATTTGGATCTTATGCAGTCTTCTGACTTCCTTCCATAACTCTTTTGCCTGACAAAACAGCTCATGAACACCAGCACACCCGCAGAAAAGTTGTATATGTCAGCCCCAGCTTCACAGGACGGTCCTGCACTCCATGACTTGCAGCTCTGCAGCAGAATGGCAATCTCCATCAAAAAGTCTGTCTCGGTGGAAGTCTCCAATGTAGCAGGGATTCCAAAAGGTCCTACCATCCTGCGGCAGGATAGGACAAACATAGCTGAGAATGTGAATGCTGCTCTGGGGAGAGGGAAAGACCCTTCTTGGTTTCCTGCTGTGCTTCGCACATTAGTGGGAACAGTCTAGAGCAAGACAAGATTACTGTGACAACAAAGCCTCCTGACAGTACTGAATTCTGTGTAGGAAAGAGGTGTCCCAAATACCAAGAATTTGCAAAAAATTCTTATAATACTGAAAAATCAGTAATAAAATGACACATGAACCTAGCATAGATAAAGGCAGTGACACACAAAACAAGAATACTAACTTTCCATAACAAATCATGAGCTTTGAGCTGACTATGGTCATTCAGAAATGAAACTTGAGCAGAAGGCAGATATATGTTAGGCATTATCCTGAAAGGGATAGAAGACAAAAAAGAATACAATATCATGCTATAATTGTATATAAACTTTTTTCTTGAAAAATGCTTGCAGTTTTAGGGCTTCTCTCTCAAAAAGCATAGAGTAAAAATTGGAAAAAGAGAAAGCAAGACAATGTTCAGAGGTATGGTTTTTGGACTGATTGGACAGACTTATTTCTCTTTTCCAGTACAAATGACAGGGGATAGTACTTGAATCTAGCAAATCACAAACTCAAAGCAAACTGAAGGATATGATTCTTCACATAGGGTGCAATTAAGCTATGAAAATCTGCAAGTTATTATGAATACTGAAGAATAGAAAAAGCAGATAGAAAAATTCATGGAAAAAAAGCCATCAAGAATTATTTATCCAAAGATGGTTATTCAGGCTCAATAAGTTTCTAAACTGAAAACCAATGTGTCTGGAAGAGAATGTTTTATATTTTCCTTTTCGTAATGCTCTTTCCCCAAAATCTGCAACTGTCTACTCTTGAAAATAAGATTCAGGGCTTGATGGACAGCTGGTCTGAACTGGTGTAACTATACTTATGTGCTTCTATTCCAATAGAGGTGGAATATGCAACCTCCCTGTAATTCCCTTGTATTTATGTATTACATACAGCTTTACCTACATTATTAGATGAAGCATTACCGTCTTTAACTATTCTTTCTATTCAAGCTAAAAGGATGTCCTCAATTAAATAATATTTATGCGGGATTTTGTTTTATGCTCAATATCTGGCTCTACGCTTTTTTTACTGCATTTCAGATTTTACACTGAAAAAAAATTTACTAATTTCCCATTGGGTTGTCCTAAAGCATATACCAATCTACTAATTCATTTATTTTCAGGGGGAAAAAAAGAAAAACAGTATAGTGAAGAGGTAGTATTATGTTCATTTTACCAAAGATTACACATATTAAGTAACAAATGATTTTGTTACCTTACTTAAAATGACTACGAAATTTTAAAAATATGTCTAAATGAGATGTGTATGTAATGTATGTGCTATATGTAGTAAATCAAAGAAATAGCTACCTGTGAAAAATATGGCTTTTATAATGCATCAAGAAGGACCTGTTTGTAGTGGCAGAATGTTGTTCTCCAGGGCACTGTTTACCTGCCTTAATCAAAATAGTGGTGTTTTTCCTTGAGACATCCTTTGCTTTATACCATTTCAGCCATGGTATCCCACCTCGGATCTTTTGAGCTTTGCTACAGTGCTGGGCAGACTATACAGCTGTAAAAACTAATATTTTTCACTGCCAATCGAGTCACAGAATAGGAGCAGGAAATGCAGAAGTACTTGCATTCCTCAGTTTAGGTGCCTTTGTAAAGTAAATTGATGTAGGGTTGGAAATGTGTTCTACTGATTCATTCTAAACACTGAGTGGAACTTGTGGCCTGTTAAATTAATGATGAAATGTTAATAGACTTCAGTGAGACTAGCTAACCATTAAATTAATGGAGAACCTATGCATCAACATATGCAGAGTCCACTCTGTTAGTTCATTTAGTCCACAGACCCATCATTGGGGCATTAATGAAAAGCTGAAGTGACATAACAGCACACCAACCCTACAGTTTTTATCTCGATAGTATAGTTAATCAGGTGCTGTCATAATACTGTCATTTCTTTATGGTAAGCACAACAAAGTTTCAGAGGGTTCTGTCCCTTAGTAACCTATATATGACCTTGCCTTAGAGCCATTATCATCACCAGCCTTTCACTCTACTCTAAAATTTAAACAAAAAAATGTTAATATTTATTCATTGACATTTTATAGCTCAGTTAGGCGTATTTATATCATTATCAGTTACAGAATTTGGTTTCAAAGATGTTCAAAAACTGCTGACTCTTTTTGGAAAATGGAAAAGAAGAAAAAAAAAAGGACCTATAATCACTGAGAATAATAAAAGGTGTTCTGTATACAGGCAGGGTTCTTATTACAGAGAACATCACATGCTGGAACCCTAGACAATCAGGAAGGTAATAAAATAACTCCACATTAGGCAAGACTTCTTGCTTTACCTGCAGCATGTTGAATTTATGTGTAATAAAATGTTCATTGAAATCATTTTTCTCAGAATAAATTACAACTAAAGCAGGAGTACTTTGACAGGGCTGGCAGAGGTAAATACATTAAATTTGATTAAAAATTCTACAATGGCCTGTTTTTGCAATTACGGTCCTCACTTCAGAGATATTAAAGAAGGTCTGTATCTTATTACTAGCACTCAGGCTGATCTTTTTGTAGTATTTTTAGTTTTTAGAAGCAAGTTATTCTGCATGATACCCTGAATTTCTGTCTATTTCATTTGGAAAAAGAAGACACATGTATGTGATGGATTCTAATAGATGGATAATAAAGTAATAGACTTTAAGGTGAAACACTTTTTTTCAAATAAGTATTTT
>JAWLRI010000092.1:260778-271016 GCA_034781795.1 Crypturellus tataupa
TATGTGATGGATTCTAATAGATGGATAATAAAGTAATAGACTTTAAGGTGAAACACTTTTTTTCAAATAAGTATTTTAACATTGCAGAATTAATTTATCCAGTAAGAGGATGTGAAAGAAATATGTATGAGGTACTCAGAACTGCTAGTAATTGGGATTAAGGAAAATATTACAGAATGAGTAAATCAGAATGATTGCCACACATTAAGTTAATTTTAATATCTGTTGAGTTCTGTAGTTATCATCAGTTTAAAATAAAGAGTGAGAGTAACAAAATCACAGTTAGGTTTTATGAATGAATTATATCACAGAAATAAGAACTTTGTTTTGAATTTCTCGTTTAGTCTGTCTTTTACAGAAGGAGACAAGTTAGCATAGGGATAAGTGGGTTAGGTTAGATGTAACGTGCAATTAGCCTCTTGAAGACAATTCTATCATAAACAGACCAATATTCAGATTTGAAAATAGCATTAATTTTATATATATATATTTTTTTTAATAATGAAATTCAAACTGCTCTCATTCTCCTATGTACTCCAAATCTTCTTGTTGCCCTTAAAGGACAGACAGTAAAATAATCCAGAGGGACTTTAGCTCACTGCTTTTACTCACCAATGCAAGAGCTTTTCAATAACACAATTCACCATTAACTGCTGTGATGGTTTAAGGAATCAGACGGTCGATTAGTAAATAGGAATTCCACAGGGAAGTAAAAGAAAAATAAAGCAAAACAAAGTAGATGAAATAAAAATAAAAGTAAAATAAAATAGAATGTTATAGTGTTACTTCACCCTGAATATACAGGGGGCCTCTCAGTCTTCGGGAGTGACCTTAGCCCAGCACCCCAGGTTAAGGGGAGTGAAGGGACACTCACATCATGGTCCAGCAGGATGAGCTGTTCAGGGGTTGATCCTGATCCCTGCTCAGCTCCTACTAGAATCCGTCCTTTGGAAGGAGCATGTGCGATAGTCATCCTCACAAGGAGGTCCTTCCAGCATCTTCAGGAGAGTTTGCCTCTTATCAGGTGCTTTGCAGACATTAATGAAGCAGGACCTTCCTGCCTCCACAGGACTTCCCTCTTCCCTTTTTTTTTTTCCTGGGAAAAGCACTCAAAGTCTCACCATCACTTTTTTCCATCACCTCTTATAGGCTTTTCTGCCATCTGTCTGGCACATCGGCAGAGCTCAGCAGAGCTCATTCGCTTCAGCAGTTTTGCTGTTAACTTTTTACTCGTCCATCACTCCCTCATAAATTTGGTTCAACAAACCACACCCTTCTCTTCTTACTCACTGTTCGCAAACAGTAATGATTAGCACATATCAGAAACAGAGAACTTTTATGTGGGAAACTGTGAAAAACTGAGAAACAGAAACTGTGGGAACTGTGAAGGTTAGGAGTGAGAAACTGTGAAAGTTAGGAATAACAGATTAGCAGATAGAGAAACCTAAAACACAGGCTGGACATGCCGGTCACTGTTGTCTGGTACAGGATTGGATCCAGATATCAAGAGTCAAGGAATTGGCTGGAGTCAGCGGGAGGGACGGACAGCACGGACAGCACGTGGACAGTGCATACTCACATACTCAGAGAATATATAAATTTGGTCTGATGCTCAATAAAATGGCCTCTGGTCCTAAACCTTAAGCCCCTGCTCCTTCATTGCTCCCACACTTTTACTTTAAGAGCAATCCCTTTTCACTATAGAAACTTTTCAAAAGAATATTTTAGTCAGCTTTCTGGCTAGCGCGACTTAAAGTATGTGGTAAACCACAAGTAATGACTTCTGAATGCAGACTGTCTCAGAGCATATTTCGTAAATAGTGTTTTTCACATTTATAATCTAATAATAATTATTTTTGTAAGTTCTGCAGAAATTAGTTAAACAGAATACACATGATTAACTTGAATGTGCGCAGCATGTTAACCTCCTCCTTAAGAGTATCAATGTAATTAATTATTTCAGAATATCGGTTTCCAGAACTGTGTGTGAAACAAAGCACCTAATGAGATTCTATTGCACGAAAATTTCTATTTTATAATTATCAGCCACTCAAAAATGACAAAAATTATGGTTTTCTTTGATCTTAGTGCATATATTCTGCGGGGATACTCTTACCTATACTTTTACTATGATGAAAAGGATGATATTTCTAAGTAATTGTAATTTCCTCTTGCTATTTCCTACTAGATGAATTTAAAACTACATTTTATTTCATAACAGAAGTTGCTATTCTCTTCTATAGGTTCCTGTTGACAGCTACCATATATTCACCCCATTTGCCTCGTGTAATGGTTTGAAGGAGTTTGAAGGACAGACAAATTTCATAAGAGGTAAATCCCCTTGTATTCCAGATGATCCTCAGAGGTTAGAGGGACTGGGGTTGGCTGAACCTGTCTCTTAATAGGGATGCCAAATACTGTCGTAACTCTAGGCCCGACTCTGGCAGTACTGGATTTACAGTCTCTTGACTGTAGGTCTGACTGCCTTGAAAAAAAGTAATTGAATTCACGAATAGTATGATTTGTTCAAAGGCAACATTTAAAAAAGTTTTTATATGTCCGTACAGGAAATTCTGTACTACAGCACGAGGTTCTTAGCTAGCTCTAAAGTACAAATGTGCAATACTCACTCTCCGAAGAAGACAGGAGACGGCTCTCAACCTCAAGGAATCTCCACAGGTGGCTTTCTAACCCAAGGGGAGGAAAGATGTCAGCCTGCCAACTGACCTCAAAAGTTACGATGGAATCCTCTAACTTCTTCCCTCCTTAATTCACCTTTTGTATTTTTTTTACATTTAGGTAGAGCGTGAGGGTCTATAGTTATACTCACTTTTGTTATTGATTAGTTTAAAAAGTCTCTCGCTTTCATTTAAAGGTATAGTCAACCGAAAATCTAGAGAGCATGCTCAGTGAGGAGGGGTCATACCTTGGAGGTTGGTAGATTTTGGGATGGGGATGTGTGTTGGTATTATAATGAGGTTATAATAAAGTTATAATGAGGACGATCCCGGAAGTGGTAACTGTTTCTCACCTCAAGCAAGCCTCTGTAATGCCATAACTTCTGTTATGTTTGGCCCTAGGTTATCTCTAATTTCTCCTTTCTTAAGCAATTTTCCCACAAATAGGTAATCCAGCCCCTCCTGCATTGTTTATATAATGAACTATTTAACTTTTCTCTCATTAAAAGAGCCAATTTTAGTCCTCTCTCTAACATGTCACACTTTTGCTCTCACTAACAGAAATTCCCAATCATTATTTTCAAACACATGCTCACTTTCATCTGAATGCTATTCTCAAAGGGTATTCAGTTTATACTCTAATTAATTATTAGGTGGCCTTTTTGTCTGTGTGTGTATGTGTCTGAGTAATATAGATGAATGTTAATGATTTCTTGGTTCATTAAGCCTACCCATATTTGAGAAGGCTGACATACGAGGTAGTCATTCAGAAAAGCATAACCTGTAAAATTGTCTCAATCTTCTTTCATTTCTGTTTTGACAATGAATGAGAAATCATATTTCAATGCAGTTTTATGACACCAGATACATATGCTTGTAAGTAACTAGACAAGATCTGAACAAAAAGAATCCCACTCATAGATCCTATTTTTCACTTCACAATTATATTAGACATTAAATTTATCAGGACATCAGGGAATAACAATACAGATGAGAGAACACAAGTATAAATGGTGGGATTTTTACGCTGTTGAAGAAAGAGGAAGCTTTGCCTTAATTTTAGGTAGTCTAGGATTTTACCTTAAGAGTTTATCAAATGATACAAACTCAAAAGTTCCTTTGATTACTTCTGATTATTTTTCTTATGTAATTCTCTCCTTACAACACTTTCTGGTTTTTAGATTTTGTTTGCTGTGCTTTTTGTTTATAACATACCACCTCTGTTTCTATTTTCTTAAGTTATATTTCCTTGGTTTATATTTATATTCATATATTTAAAAATATATGAAAAATTTTATATATATGTGTAAATATATTTTACATACAGTTTGGATATGCACATATAAACACATGTATACTCGCACAAGCACAATACACATGTAGGTTTGTATATAAAAATTGTGTGCAAAAATTTATCAATTTTATTGCCAGAATACCAGAAACTTTCCCCGATTCTACTTTTATTGTGGGTGGACTTTTGTCTATTTTATATAAATATTATATGAATATATATAATGTATAAATATGCATAATTTGATTCTATGAATGCAAACCTATTTTCCTTGTTGAGTAGATTTATAAATGTTACCTTAAAATTCTTTCTGCATTTCCTTGCAGGGAGTAATAGAATTACGGTTCTGTGGTTTTGTGGAAAGTGGTGTTCATTATAAACACACTATCATTATTTTACCACTTATTTTTATAGGATATGAGTGATCTACTATCAGGTTTTATGTCTGCTTCTTCATGTTCAAGCTTAAGCAAGTAAAGCAAACAAACTTGCAAAATTGAATTTACACACTCACCAATATTAAAAACTTCAGTGTTAAAAGAAACATTGTAAAAGGTTTTTACTTTTTTTTTTCATTTGTTTTAATCTGTCATCAAAGCTTTTTAAAATTTGTCTTCTTGTTTGAACTTATTTGAAAAGGTAGTTAATTTTGTCTGCAAAGTCTTGTCTACAAAACATTTCAACACCAAATACTCAACCTGGAATGTTAAATAGTTTGACATTTACTTAGCTATTATTAAACATGAAGTCAGGCTCACAGTATTAATATAAACATAAGGAATTCTCCACTGTGGAGACAACATACTTTTTATTTTCTTTATAAAAAATAACAAACCAAAAAAAAGCATGAAATAAAATATATTGAATGCACTACTATTCTTTTGCTCAATATCTCTATTTTTAATCTGATTCTTCAAAAGCTTTTCAAAGTCAGAGCTTCTTTTTCATCAGTAACAAGCTGCCATTACAAAATATTAGCTTTACGTGTCTATAAAGTAGGATGGTTTTCAAATATTCATTCTTTCAGCTAACAGGCAAATAAGGTATCCTCAAACTTTGTTGCATGTTATCTTGTACTTACTGACAGATATTCAGCGTGTAAGCACCTGCATAAGTTTGCTCCCATTCTTCTCCTCTTGTTATTTATTTGCACATGATAGATCAACACCAAACGACTAACACCAGACTAAATCGATAGAACATATACAGCAATATTTTTTCCTCTATTTGTTTTGTTATTTTGCTTCTAATTTCACCTTTGTTATATGGCTTCTAACTTTGATACAGAATTCAATGCCAAATTTTATGAAGGAAAGATTTAAGTTAGATCCTCAGTTGATCTTCAGCTGTTATGAATTATGCTTTATAAATAACTAGTAAACCTTGCTGAATTTTAAACTCCTGTCAGAGAAAAATACACAGAAGACATCTGAATAATAATATCTAATAGTACAGCTTTAAAAATATGAAAAACTCATTCATTAAAAATTTTATCATTTTAGCACATAATCTTTTTAAGAATTTGATTCTACCCCCCACTTCTTCAGAAAAATATTACAACAAGCATGTTGTTCAGATGACACAAATGATGAATTGGTTGACTCTAAGTCAAATGCAAGTTAACAACGTAAGCATACCAGCAACAATAAAACAAAGCAAATTCATTGAACAAAATTATGTGATTTATATTTGCAACATACTCTATAGGTGCTTTTTACACCTACTATTTACAACTATGTAGTGAAAATATTTGCTGCACCAGATCTTTCTTATTCAGATCTATTAGTAGAGCCCAGCCTTAGAAATATTAATAGGAATATTTCAGTGAAAACTTAAAAGAAAATTTAAAAAATGAGAAAATAAAATATAATCTTTCCATTTCTTTAATAAAACATTGAGCAAGCATAAATATCTACTGAATTGATCACATATCCTAATTAGAATTTCAGAATTTTGTGGTAATAATATACAAATTGGAAAGGTGATGGCTATTTGACATACTGTAAAAAAAAAGACAATACAATAAATGCACAGACAACAGAAAACTTTTTTTTTCCTATTGTTCTGGATTTTCTTTTATTGTAGATTAGGAAAATAATCACAACACATGTAGAAAGAATAATTTATTGTGATAATTCAATAATGTCATTCAAATTAAATATGTCAGTAGCTAAAAAGCAAAGACAGAGAGATGATTCTCTACAAAACGTAAAGAATCAGTGAATAGAAAATGAAAATATTTAAATAAACCTATGAATGGAATGAAAATATTTAATAAACGTAAAACCATTAGAAAAGCTGAACTATCTCATGCTATACAATTACATAATTTACAAAGACAGAATATATCTTAGGATACATTCCTTATTTTCTTCCTTATAACTTCTATAACTTCCTTATTTTAATATACTTGTCGGAGAACATGAATCTCTACCTTGCACGTAGTGACTTTTAAAGCCTGCTTATCCAGCTAACTTCAGCTCCTACCAAGAATAGGACTTGCATTGCATGGCCAGACAGCCAAAAACCTACTCAGAGAGAGATTGGATTAGACATACTATCACTGCATCATTTTTATTTTTAGTCTAGTTGCTTTTTACGGTAATAATGACTTCCATACACATTCTTAAATTTCATTGGCTTGTTAACTTGTTTTCCATTTCCTTTGTTCTGTGTTTCCCCACCTGCTCTGCTCTCCACAGAACAACTTGGGTCATTTGGAAGCAGCTGCCAATGGAAGCAACCAATGCACTGAAACAGTAAGAGCAGGAACAGACTTATTAATACAGAAAAATAGTAACAATATACATGGAGTGCTTTTTGAACTAGATTTTCTAGCCATTCTGTACTATGGCTGGCTACTAACATATTGCAAAAATGAGAAGAAAAGGACTTGATAACAATTAACCAGCTTCCGAAAATAAAACATAACATGCCAAGTAATGTCCCTGAAATTTTTTTCCTTTTGCTCCAAATAGTGTCACTGCTACTACAGCAGCTAAGGCTGCTGTCTTAACAACTACTATGTTGTTGCTTAATGCTCAGGAACCTTGCTCTACTGCTGATCCATATTTTGTCACCATGCAAAACAGTCATGTGGGAATACACTGATAATAAAGCCAAACCTACTTACCATAGCTTGCAGAAGACCATGGGAAGATCCCTCCTCCTAAGATTTTTTGTTTTATTTTGTTTTGTTTTGTTTTTCTTGCTTGATAGACTAAAACTGCCCAGGTATTTTACATTTCTTTCTTCTTTCTGCCTGAATTCCCTGCTTCACCATGACTGCTGTATGAGAAGTCTGATTGATTGACTCCATCTCAGTCCTGGGAGACACTCTTCCCTATGCAAGTACCAGGTTTCTAACAAATATGCTAATAGGTGTATCATCTCTCTGTATACGTATATACTTACATACAAACTGTCATTGTCTTTTTTCATACATGTATTACAGACTAGTAATACATGTATAGTTAATTGGTATAATCAAGGTTTAGGTTATTAGGATGCATGTTCCAGGCTTATCGAGTTTTGTCACAATTTTTGACTGCTCCTAACACATACATGAGGTCAAAAGCCACGTTCAAAATTAGAGGCCTCAAAGTTTACTGATGGACTCTTCTTCATGCCAGTGACAGAAGGGTAGGTCTAAAATCTTTAAAGACCAAATTCTTCCACCTGGGCCACTCCACCTCCTTTTCAGGAAAGTGAGATATGAACATTGGGAGGCTGAGTGCCTTTCTTTGAATAAACAGAGAAGCATCTCTTCAAGCTAAGGAGGTTGTGCTAGCAATTTACTAATTCTTGCAAGATTATACTATACCAAGTCCGCAGGCTGAGATAAAAAAGTTACTGCGTGCCCTCTTCATTTATTCATCAGCCTGTTCTCAGCTACTTCTACAAATATATCAAAGAAGGTGTGCAATCAGCAGAAATCTTCTACATACATGTTTCTAAAGGATTTTTTAAAAATAAAATGACATGTTTAAGTGAACTAAAGAATGCTTGAACTGCTGCAGATGAAAGTGTTCTCGCATCAATTTAAGATGCTATATTTCAGTCCCGACTAAAGTTGTGCTAATAGAAAGTGATAAAAAAAAATCAGTGGTTGAACATTATATTAAAAACGCTTCAAAGAAATTACTTGAGGGAATTCAGTTGTATTGCTTTTCCTTTTGATAAAATTTGATAAGGTCATTTGGTGCCAAATTACATATTACCCCTAGGCAAAATTAAAGGTTTTTGACACAGGATGGCAACTGAGAAATGAAAAGCTCTTTGAAAGAGTTTCCAAACCTCTATTCAGGAATTTGGAAAATTATTTTATAACTCAAGTTTTCTTTGCTTCCCTGGGGAGCTTATTTGCTCTACCTATAGTAGTCTTACCTCAGTAGTGCTAACACAGCAGTGCCTACTTGTGCTGAAATATGTCTGCCCCGTCTCTATTAAGGCTTCACAGGATTAAACTGATTTACTGTAAATTTTGGGCTAACAAAATGCCACTGCATTATCATCAGAGCAAGGACATTGTTTAGTAAATAAAATATCAAAGAAAAATGTAAATGTTGGAATTACTAATCTTGTAAATAAAACCAAAGTTTGTAAAAATGATTTATCTGGGCCAGAAAAAGGATAGTGTTAATTAAACATTATTTCCTTTTGCCAAAAAGCCCAAAGATTAGGACTCTAGGATGTAGGCAAGTCAAATTCACTTTTCTCTCTCAGCTGGTGGTGAGAGAAGCCATACTTCTAGTATTGCCACACGTTTTGGCCAGAGGAAAGGTTTTTCAAAATCTCATATTGGTGAAGTTCCATATTCCACAAATAAATAAACATTAATTATGGTGTGGATTTCCAAGGGACTATGGTTTGGATTTCCAAGGGACTATCTTAGGACAAAGCTGGAAGGCATTTCCGTTTTGCTACAGGAATATCTTAAGAATTTTGCATAAACTGAAGGAGCAACGCTGGGAGAGAGAGTGAGCATATATAGCAATTCAGCCATTAGATCCTTAATCTGGAAGATTCCAGCACAAGAGAAAAAAAGAATATATCTATGATAAACAGTGTCCTGACCATGAAGCTACCAGGAATATAGAAAAAAAAATCTCAGAAAGTTCCTTGTGTCGTTTATTTTTGAAATAAAGTCATTTTTGAAATATATTACTTTTTTCCTCCTCTTCTGCTTGCTTTAAATAGCCATCCTATCAAAAGAATCCTTTTTATTTTTGAGTAAAATGGAGTTTTATTTAAGAAGGGACACAATTTTCAGCAACATATTTCCACAGTAAAGTAGTATAGTTATCTAGTGTTCCTGTAACCACAAAAAAAGTACTAATTTGACTAACTAGGATGGGTTTTTCAGTAAGACTCAGTGTACTCCTTACTCTTTTTCCTGAAAAGCTTATCAGAGTGCTACTACAGCCTCCAAAGCTTTAGAAATGGATATGGACTAAAAAGGCATCATACTATGTGGAGGTTAATGGTCCTGTATAAACTTGTGAACTCTAATTTCATAGCTGGCTGCCTGATGTTGACTTTTTATCCTGAGTGTTTTAAACCTGCCTCTTGTGTGTAGTTTCTTCTTCCTCCCCTTCCCCCTTCTACTTGACATATTGGAAAAACTTTGATGAGTGCTTTAGAAAAGGAAAATAATTGAGAAGACTATGACTTCATCCTTTACCACCTAAATAGGGATAGTTCACTGAGCGCAATGGATAGTGTAGGAAGTAGAGCACAACTTTAGAAAGCTTAAGTGGTTTCAGAGCTCAGAAAAGCAGGAACTAGAGCAAGAGCAACACCTCACTGTGTTTGCCCTGCTTGTGATGAAAGATCTTAATGGGAAAATTTCACAGGTCTTTGGAATTGTAGCATAGCTCACAAAAGTGAGCCCCACTCCTCCTAAGCCCAACTGACTTACCCTATCTACTCCAGTAAGGAAAAACATGTTGCTGTATCTCTGCTTGAAGTCTACATCTTACAGCAGTTCTAACTTACCTAGTACTGTATTTCTCCTTGTTAAGGAATAGACTAGTTGTAAAAACAAGGATAGTGGGGGAGAAAAAAAACAGTGAACTAAGTGTTTTCATCGCCAAAATTGAGTTAATTTACTATTTATCTTCATTGCCTTTCATGAATGCCGCAGGCTGGTGCTCTCGAGACTCCTCCGCGGGCTGGCGGGGGTGGAATTCCGCCAGCGCTGATTTCTAGCTGCAGCAGTGAATCTGCCCAGCTGCTGCTTTTTCCAAGTCTTCTGAGTCTCAAGGCCG